>JASVEL010006062.1:0-50096 GCA_032618575.1 Nicotiana noctiflora
AAAATAGGAAAACTTATCTCGAACGTGTGCTCGATCCAATGTTATGCCGCGCCTTTCGAGATTAAACTACCCAGCCTATTCATGTCAATCACTTTCTGATACCGCGTCCCGCTAGAGGTAAACGGATGTCCCAACCTTGTCTCATGCGGACATCTTGTAACCATCTCGTCCTGTCACCTCACAGTGCCCTTCAAAGGGTTTTCACTAACGAGATTCTCTCATTTCTCTCTATCTCCCGTCGCCTTAAGGGTGCCCGTAAAGGTTTTCACCGTAAAACTCTCTCATTTTACTTCTCTCAACTTCCTTCGCCTTAAGGTGCCCGCGAGGGTTTTCACCGTTAAGACTCTCTCATTTATGCTTTCTTTCCTCGCGGCGGGGTATCACCCCTGAGATTCCCTCTAGAGCGTTATCCCCTTTCGGCTTGTGCATCCTGGATTCAATCGAGGGTCGGGATGTCACTCTTGGCTTTCATTCACATGACTTGGCACTTCTCAAATACTGATCGAGAGGTCTTTCTGGTTCTTGATATGGTTTCCGCGCGTGAGGCTGAAGAAAGGGGTTTAGCCTCAACGGTTAGCTTATTACAACTTTCGGAATCTATACTATCTTTCAAACGAAACAATGACTTCTGCCCCAGTTTGTTGCTTGGGGGATTTTTTGATTTTTATTTTATTATGACCGAGCCGTGTGGCGCCTACGTATCCTTCTTGAGGAATCAGGTCGAACGTAGTTCACTTTTTCTTGTATTACTTTTTGTTTCTTTTCTATTCTGTTACACATCTTCCTCGATGATTCCGAAAGAGGGTATATGAAAGAACAATTAAGGCTCAAATGGGGAAACAAAGGTTAAAGTGTTTGGGTAGTAGAAAAATTGCCTCTGTCATTTCATTCTCCGAAAAATGCCAAGTACACACAAACGAAACCAAACGTTGACAAATGCATTAAAGAATTACACATAATATCTCTTAACTGCATCAGAATTGATAGCCATATCGGTGCATCTTCCCTCGACATCAGTCAGACATAGAGCGCCGTCGGATAATACTCTAGTCACCACAAAAGGTCCCTGCCAATTTGGAGCGAACTTGCCTTTCGCCTCGGCCTGATGTGGTAGAACTCTCTTCAGCACATGCTGTCCCACTTCAAATCTCCTGGGACGTACCTTTTTGTTATATGCTCTCGCCATTCTCTTTCGATACAATTGGCCGTGACATACTGCTGTCAATCTCTTTTCATCGATCAAGCTCAACTGCTCTAATCGGGTTTTGACCCACTCGTCGTCATCAATCTCAGCTTCAGCGACGATTCGGAGGGATGGAATCTCAACTTCTGCGGGTATTACTGCTTCAGTCCCGTATACCAACAAGTAAGGAGTCGCACCTACCGAAGTCCGGACGGTAGTGCGATAACCCAACAGCGCAAATGGTAACTTTTCATGCCACTGCCTAGACCCTTCTATCATCTTCCTCAATATCTTCTTTATGTTCTTGTTTGCTGCCTCGACCGCACCGTTTGCTTTTGGGCGATACGGTGTGGAATTTCGGTGTGTAATCTTGAACTGTTGACATACCTCTTTCATCAATCCACTGTTAAGATTTGCACCGTTATCCGTAATGATCATCTTTGGAATTCCAAACCTGCAGATGATGTGGGAGTGTACGAAGTCCACTACCGCCTTCTTGGTCACTGATTTGAATGTTTTGGCCTCTACCCACTTGGTAAAATAATCAATCGTTACCAGAATGAACCTGTGACCATTGGAAGCCGCAAGCTCAATAGGTCCAATAACATCCATACCCCATGCGACAAACGGCCATGGTGCTGACATTGTATGCAATTCAGTCGGCGGAGAATGAATCAAATCTCCGTGTATCTGACACCGATGGCATCTTCGCACGAAACTTATACAATCACGCTCCATAGTGAGCCAATAGTATCCTGCTCGAAGAATCTTCTTTGCCAATACGTATCCGCTCATGTGTGGTCCGCAAACTCCCGAGTGTATATCCGTCATCACTGTTGTGGCTTGACTTGCATCTATACATCTCAACAATCCCAAATCCGGGGTCCTTTTGTATAGCACCCCTCCACTAAGGAAAAATCCGTTCGCCAACCGCCGAATAGCTCGCTTTTGATCTCCAGTTGCTTGCTCTGGGTATACTCCTAACCTGAGGTATTCCTTGACATCATGAAACCACGGCTCACCATCCACCTCTTCCTCTATCACATTACAATAAGCATGTTGATCCCGGATCTGGATATGTAACGGATCGACACGGACCTTGTCCGGGTGATGTAGCATCGACGCTAAAGTAGCCAACGCGTCGGCAACCTCATTATGCATCCTCGGGATGTGCCTGAATTCTACCGATCGAAAGCGTTTGGTCAAATCATGCAAACACTGACGATATGGGATAAGCTTTAAATCTCTGGTTTCCCATTCTCCCTGAATCTGATGTACTAGAAGGTCCGAGTCCCCCAAGACCAAGACGTCCCGTACATCCATGTCCACCGCTAATCGCAACCCCAAGATACATGCCTCGTACTCGGCCATGTTATTGGTACAGTTAAAACGCAGTTGAGCAGTAACAGGATAATGATGTCCTGTTTCAGATATGAGCACAGCCCCTACTTCGACTCCTTTTGCGTTCGCCGCTCCGTCGAAGAAGAGCTTCCACCCTGGATCCTTGGTTAGTTCTAACCCCTCAATTTGCAACACCTCCTCATCTGGAAAATACGTCCTCAAAGGTTCGTATTCGTCATCAACGGGATTTTCAGCTAAGTGATCGGCCAGGGCTTGAGCTTTCATAGCCGTCCTTGTCACGTATATGATGTCGAACTCCGTAAGTAATATTTGCCATTTTGCTAACCTCCCTGTAGGCATAGGTTTCTGGAAAATATACTTCAACGGATCCAGACGCGAAATGAGGTAAGTGGTGTAAGAAGACAAATAGTGTTTCAGCTTTTGGGCTACCCAAGTCAGGGCGCAGCATGTCTTTTCTAGATGAGTGTACTTGACCTCGTGGACTGTAAACTTCTTACTGAGGTAGTAAATGGCCCGTTCCTTCCTGCCAGTAAGATCATGCTGCCCCAGTACGCAACCAAACGAATTCTCCAAGACCGTCAGATAAAGAATCAGGGGTCTACCTGGCTCAGGCGGAACTAGTACGGGTGGATTTGACAGATACCCTTTGATCCGGTCAAACGCTTCCTGACATTCTGCCGTCCATTCTATCGCAGCGTCTTTCTTCAATAGGCGGAATATGGGTTCACAGGTTGCCGTAAGTTGGGCAATAAACCTACTGATGTAATTCAACCTTCCCAACAGACTCATTACCTCTGTTTTATTCTTCGGCGGGGGTAACTCCTGAATGGACTTGATTTTGGAGGGGTCCAACTCAATGCCCCGTTGGCTGACGATGAATCCTAGCAACTTTCCTGACGGAACTCCGAACGCGCATTTGGCCGGATTGAGCTTGATGTCGTACCTTCGAAGTCTTTGAAAGAACTTCCTGAGGTCGGCAACATGGTCTGCTTGACGCCTAGACTTTATGATCACATCATCCACGTACACTTCAATTTCCTTGTGTATCATGTCATGGAATACCGTAGTCATCGCCCTCATATATGTTGCTCCCGCATTCTTCAAACCAAACGGCATCACTCGGTAGCAATAAGTCCCCCACGGTGTGATAAAAGCCGTCTTTTCTGCGTCCTCTTCATCCATCAAAATCCTGATGATATCCCGCATAACAGTCCACAAAGGATCCAATTTCGCGTCCGGCGCAATTATCAATCAGGATATGGATATTGGGAAGTGGGAAATTATCCTTAGGACTTGCCTTGTTGAGATTGCGATAGTCCACGCATACCCTGATCTTTCCGTCTTTCTTTGGCACCGGTACTACGTTAGCCAACCATTCAGGGTATCGAGTGACACGAATGACTTTCGCCTGCAACTGCTTGGTTACCTCCTCCTTAATCTTCACACTCATCTCCGTCTTGAATTTCCGCAGCTTTTGCTTGACGGGAGGATATGCCGGATCAGTGGGTAATCTATGAACCACTAGATCAGTGCTGAGTCCGGGCATGTCGTCGTACGACCATGCGAAAATGTCTTTAAACTCCACGAGTGTTTTGATCAGTTCTTCTCTCAGATTGGGTTCAATATGGACACTTATCCGGGTTTCTTTGACGTCATCCGCATTCCCTAGATTAACGGCCTCAGTATCATTTAAATTCGGTTTGGGTTTTTCCTCGAAGTGACTTAATTCTTCACCGATTTCTTCTACGGCTTCATCATCGCCGTACTCCGACTCACTCTCGTCACTTCTTATTTCATGTGTTATTATTTCCAAACCCGATTGACTTTCTAGACTGGGTTGATTAATCTTTAAGTGCGCCATATCATTAAGATCAGTTGCAAGAAGGCTGTTCAGAAAAGTAAAAAGAAGAAAAGATAAACAAAATTAGACACGAAGGAACCAAATTTCATTGACGGGAATTGTACAAAGGGAAAACAAACTGCAAACTTAAATCAAAAATGAACAAAACAACGGGATTTTACTCCGGGGACAAACCCCCAACACAAAATTTCGAAAGAAAAACAATCCAAGACAAACTACCAAGACTCCTTCCGAACAGGGAGAGGAGTAGCCTTCCAGTTATTCAGTTTTGCCTTTGGTCCCACAAATTGTATCTCGACGTGACTAGATCCTTCACCGTCCTCGAGCATACATACATCTGTGAATAGGTTTTCGAACTTCCTGAAGAACTCTTCGTCTGGCCTGACCGTAGGACCGGGAATCTTTGGCGCTGGATGTCCTCTTGCTCCGGACCTGACAAAAGATTGGGAAAGGCGTGGAACAGGCTTTGGGAGCACCCATGTCTTCTGCTTACTCCTCTTGGCTCGCCGGATGTCCTCTGATGTTGGCTGGAATCCCAAGCCGAAGGTTCCCAAGTTTTCGACCACAGATACCGGTTGTATGATTCCTTGCAGAGATGCACCCAGCCCTTTACCGGGTACGAAACCATGTCGCAACATTTCATGCGCCACCATGACATCCGCAATAATTGTTCTGTCGCCGGGAATACATTCCCCTTCCGGAACTCGGTGGGCGGGCACCACATCGCAGACTTGATATACCCACGGCCCAACATCTTCTTCTGTTTCAACAAAGGGAATGATGGTGCCTGATTGTGGATCGTTCTCTCCATGGACGACGATCTCCTGCTGGTCCCATTCAAACTTGACGAGCTGGTGTAAGCTGGATGGAACTGCTCTCGCGGCATGAATCCATGGTCGCCCTATTAGGAGGTTATATGACACCACCATGTCCAGCACCTGGAATTCCATGGTGAACTCCACTGGCCCAATTGTCAAGACTAGCACTATGTCACCAACCGATGCTTTGCCTCCTCCGTCGAACCCTCGAACACATACCCTGTTCTCGCGTACCCTGCCGATGTCTACTTTTAATTTGCCCAGTGTAGAGAGAGGACAAATGTTAGCACCGGACCCATTATCGACCAAGACTTTGGTAACCACCGCCTCTTCACACTTCACCGTAAGATATAAAGCCCTGTTATGCTCAGTGCCTTCCTCAGGCAACTCGTCATCGGCGAAGGTGATCCGATTTGCTTCCAAGATCCGATTGGTGATTTTCTCCAAATGGCTCACTGAGATTTTATCCGGTACATGTGCCTCATTCAGGACTTTCATCAATGCTTGCCGATGTTCTTCCGAATGTATCAGCAAAGATAGCAATGATATTTGCGCCGGAGTCTTCTTCAACTGCTCTAAGACGGAGTAGTCGTGCAGCTTCATCTTTTTCAAGAATTCTTCTGCTTCTTCATCAGTGACCGGCTTTTTCAATACCGCCGGAGTGGTCTTCCTCAATTCCGCAGGGGCAAAACATCTCCCCGAGCGGGTCAACCCTTGGGCTTCACAAACTTCCTCTTTCACCTCCTTTCCTCTGTAGGTCGTTGTAATCCGAGCATAATTCCACGGGACAGCCCGGCTATCAGTTACTGGCAACTGTGTTGCCGGCTGGATGATGAAAGGATCCATTCGAACGCCTGCTACTGTCAAGATGGGCTTGATTGCTGCCCCTGGTACAACTATCTTGGCCGGCTTCACCGGTACTTCGTTCACACTTTCCTTTCCTGCTTCCGACTCTCCCGGTATGTCCTTCTTGCAACTGGGCGACTCATCAAGGCTTGGCCCTTTTCTCGGTTCCTGCCCCGCTAGACTTAATCATCATTACAGTCTGAGAGGCTTTCTCCTTTCCTTCCTCCGCCCGTACCAACTCGATCATATTAGTCTCATGATGAGTTGGAAGCGGGTTTTGGTTGATGTTGGGCTCTGTTGGAGTCTGGACCTCAATCCTGCGAGTGTCAATGAGCTCCTGGATGGCCGTCTTTAGCCTCCAACACTTTTCTGTATCATGTCCTGGACATCCCGAGCAGTAGGCACAATTTACTGAATGGTCCAGGTTCTTCGGAAGAGGGTTTGGCAGCTTAGCTTCAACCGGATTCAGCAAACCTACTTGCTTCAACCGGTGGAACAGACTGGTATAAGACTCTCCTAAGGGAGTGAAAGTCTTTGGCCTCGGCGCCCTGTCGCCCCTGAATGCCTGGTTCGGACGGAAACTCGCGCCCGAGGGGTTTCTGTAAGCTCTTGGGGGTGGATGATTGTTCTGGGGGTTTGGTGCACGCCACGGTGCATGAGCGGGAGGTGCAGAATATGACTGTGCATGGTGGACAGTAAAATGAGGATCAGGTGCGGGATAGTAATGTTGCGGGTAGCTATATGGGTTGTGGGGGTAATTTTGGTGGTGAGGTTGGGGTGGGCTATATTGGGGTGCGGGGCCTCTATTTCTGAACCATGCCCCGGACTCGACGGCCGCAACTTCCTCTCTCCTCTTCTTCCCCAGTACTCCTCCAGTACCACTTTGGATAGCCTGAGTGGTGGCTTTCAGTGCTGAGTAACTCATGACCTTGTTGGCCTTCAAACCCTCCTCGATCATACCCCCCATTTTTATCACCTCGATGAATGATTTGCCCACGGACGTTACCAGATGTCCGAAGTAGGTGGGCTCTAATGTCTGCAAGAAGTAGTCCACCATCTCGCTTTCTCTCATCGGCGGATCTACCCCGGCCGCCTGTTCCCTCCATCGGAAACCAAATTCCCCGAAGCTTTCAGCAGGCTTCTTCTCTAATTTTAGCAATGATAGGCGGTCGGGGATTATCTCAAGATTGTATTGGAACCTGGCCGATAAAAGCTTGAGCCAAATCATCCCACGTAAACCATCTACCGGGATCCTGTCTAGTGTACCACTCCAACGCCGATCCTCCCGGACTCTGGCCGAAGTAGGCTATCAGAAGCTCGTCCCGTCCTCCGCCCCTCTCATTTTACTGCAAAACCCCCGCAGGTGGGCCACCGGGTCACCATGCCCCTCGTATAGGTCGAATTTGGGCATTTTAAATCCCGCTGGCAACTGGACGTCCGGAAATGGACACAGATCCTTATAGGCGACGCCGACCTGGTTGCCTAAACCGTGCATGTTCCTGAAGGACTGCTCCAGGCTTTTAACTTTTCTGGCGACTTCCTCGTGTTCCGAACTTTGGAAGTGTTTTTCCGGCTCTGCCGGATTATCCCAGTGAGGTGTATGTGATTGTGGTTCAGGAGCCCTGAAAGTAGGCTCTGGAGGACAGTAAGAGTTGTCATGGATCTGAACATATGGCTCGCTGGCCGGCCTTTGCAGAGGAGCAGGTGGAGGTGCCACAAAAACAGGGGTGGCTGGAGGAGGATTTGGTTTGGTCGGTGGAATGTGGGTGGCATATGGGTTTTCCCCCTGAAAGTACGGATAGATCGGGGCGCTTGTCGAAGGATCGATGGGCGGATGTTCCGGAGCTGAGGCGAGAGTAGGGCGGTTTGGTGAAGACTGTTCCTGGCCCAGGCCAGGTGCATTTCTGTTATCTGTTGTTTTAACCGGTCTACCTCTTCTTTCATGATTTGTAGCTCGGATTTTTCTTCCTCAAGACTCTTGCCAGAACTCGACATGCTTACTGTAACCGGTCCTTTGGATCTAGTACGGTAGTGATGGCTGGCCAGGATATTCTGTCAAACCAACTGCTAAACTTTCTGGAATACGCAACAAACTTGTTAGTTCACCGAGTTTGACAGATATGTTATAGCACGTTGGATGCAATGCACCTAACCAAATAATCCTTTCTACGTGTACTCTTCAACATGCGTCATTCCGGCCCCTTTTTCTTTTTCTTTTTCTTTTCTTTTTCTTTTTTTTTTCTTTTCGACTATCTTTGCAAGCCTTATTGTTATTTAGCCTTTGGATTCTTTTTCTTTCTTTTTAGTGGTGGTCGAATCTTATGTGGATTGCCTACGTATCACGACCCCGCGTGAATCAGACCGAGCGTAGTTCTGGTAACAAGATTGTGGCAAAATTCAGTAACTTTTATATCAAATAAAACCGTGTAGTTACAAAACACGTCTTACAAAATCATCAAAACAAAAGAAAAATGCTTGACTTGGGAAAATAAAGATAAAAATGCCAACTAGCTTGACTCAACATTTCAAAATACATTTTCAATCAAAAATCTAATGCCCTAAAACTCCTGGGGGCCCGCGAGGCATCATTCGGCCTTGCCGCGGGCCTTGGTGTGAGGTCCTTGTGTAGTTCCCTCAACTCTTCCATGATCCGGTGAACATAACCCATAATTGAAGCGAAAAGGTCGGCGCGAGGCATTCGTTCACAAGCTAGGCACTTCATGGTGACATAGTGCCCGATTTCTCCAATTCTATCCTTGATCATGTCCCTTTCTCCGAGTAGCCGCTCTATTTGCTGGTTTTTCGCTCCCAATCTTCGAGCATTGTTGGTGACTTGATCTAAGAGCCTATCCACTTGTCCTTGCAGTCGGGCCATCAAATTGTGGCAGCGGTCGAGGTCTGCTCTGGCATCTTGGGCTTGCTTGAAAACCCGCTCCCTAAGGACAACATTTGCTTCCCTCAGGCTAGTGATGATATCAGTGTAATCTTCTTCCACCCGCTTTAGGTGAAGTGCATGTTGATGTGCCTCCTTTTTCCAGCTGGCACGGATCCTCGTTATTTGGGCTTTTGACTCGTCCAATTCTCTTCGGATGTCGGTGACTTGGCTTCTCAAACCCCTTATCAATTTTTCGTCGGCCCGACTCCTCGACTGTCTGTCAGCATCTCTTTTCATTTGTTGGATTTGAGCTCTCAAGAAGTCATTTTCTTGTGCCAACTTCTTTTTGTCTCCTTCGTCGGTGGCAGCTTGCATGTTCTTCTCGAACTGAAGGTCCCGGACCTGCTGTTCTATCCTGCCAATCTTCGTCCTGTACCCCTCCTCCTTTGCTAACCAATCCCATTGTTCCCGTGAATCTTCCGTGAACTGTTGGACATGGGCTCTTTTAGAACATTTTCGACGAATCTGAAATCTTTTCCCGAACCACACGTTGTACTTTGGATCCACCTCTCCCTTGGCTAATTCCCGGACCATGGTTTTAGGCTCAAGGAACCGACACTCGTGCCACAGCCTTCTAACCTTCTCTTCAGGGAAGACAACTCCCGGGCTCAACTCAATGGCGTACTTCCTTAGGTCTTGATCGGTAGGGATAACCCGAAACCTTCCTAGTTGACGTAACACACGGTGAGGGACATATGGTTGGACACTGCGGATCCCCATCAGAAGGATATAACACTCCTCGGCTGCCATATATATTACTTCAGTATCGGGTAACCACCCGAATGCCCATTCAATCTGATCGGCTTCTATTGAGCTCAGTCGTGCAAGCCATGCCTCGACGCCTTCAGGGAATACAGCACCCATCATCCGTTCTTCGAAACCCCTGATACAGTTTTTCCCGGTCAACCCATGGTTCATGTATTGTGTTCGGTGATGGAGGTGTTCTTGCATCCATAGTTGAAGTAACAGATTGCAACCTTGGAAGAAATTGCCCCCTTCTCGGCATACAGTCAAGGCTCGATAGATTTCGGACAAAACCAAAGGGACCACCGTGCTGGTAGCCTTTTTGATTGCAACATCGGCTATTCCTACCATACTTATCTCTATTTTCTTATCTTCACGCGGACAAATCACAACCCCCAAGAATGTCGTTAGGAATGCTAGAATTCGTCCGGCCTCCCACTTGGTTCTATTCCCTGCGTGAGTCAGCCCAAGGTTTGACTCTTCAAAACCCCGAGGAGTGCCGTACCGTTGATATAAGAATTGGAGGTCGCAACACCCTTTCAGCACATCATCATTTTTCACCTTCCGACTAATGCTCAGCAGATCCGGAAACCCATGTGGAGATACCGGTCTTGGCGAGAGTAGGTATTGCCCTCTTAATTTCCCATTAAGTCCCGCATAGCCCGCAATTTCCTCTAATGCGGGCGTCAATTCAAAGTCAACAAAACGGAACACATTGCGGGTCGGATCCCAGAAAGATACCAGTGCCTTGATGATGTCTTCCCTTGGCTCGATATTCAACAGATCAACCAAACCTCCCAAAATTCTCCCTACGACCTTTTTGCTACTGTCTTCCAAATCGTTCCACCATATACGGAGCTGCTGAGGGACCTCACTAAAGATTGAAAATGATTTATTCTGATTCGTGCTCATCCTGCACATTTATTAAGGTGATTTAAATAAGAAAACAACTTTGTTTTGCTAAAAAATAAAAAATTAGTTTTCAATCACGGCCTCTCAACGTCTCGGGGACGAAGGCTTTCAAGGCTGTGGGGTAAATTGATCGAAATCAAAATTGACCCAAAGGTGGCCGTTTATACGAAATTAGCCTTCCGGCGTCCCTTTCGGGAACATTCGGCTATTTTTAAAAACAGCATCACCGACTTATTTAGTACAAAAGTTAATTTTTCAAAAGGTGAAGTTGGACCCGATGGAGGTTGCCTACGTATCTCACATCCGATGAGAATCAAACCCCCGTAGTTCGGTTTTGACGAAGCAAACGACATCATTTATTTATTCATTTTGCTAAAGGAAAACAAATAAGCTATTTCTATCTTAAGAGTAAAACACACACACATTTTTTTTTTTTTTTTTTTTTTTTTTTTTAATCTCTAAAGCCGGTCAGCATGCAAGTCTATAACAGATAAATGCGCAAGACAAACAGGATGCAGCAGGATAGTCCGTTCATTTCAGGTCACCTGTCCTAGACGGACCCAACCCCTGTGTTGAGTCCCCTAAGCCAAAATGTGACATGATGCAAATAAACGTTTCCTACTAGGGATCCGGCATGAAGCTTTGTTATTCTAGGTTTAAAAACCCGGGTTTATCTGTTCTAGACTTGGCTTACCCGAGCGGACAGCTCGAGCCGAGGAGGAGGCAGCAATCCGGGAATACAGAAGCTTCACCGGTTTTGCAACTTATCCAAACCTCGTTCTAAAATGGGAATTAGACACTATACGGAAAAGAAGTCACACGAAGTGCACCCTTCTTCATGATTTAGAAGACTCAGAGAGGAGATTGGTTCCGGCACAATTTATATGTACAGTTCACACAATATCAAAGCAGTAAAAACAACATTTTGCACATTGATGCCAACATGTAAAAAAATCAGATAATAAAATATGCCAAACACAACAGTTATTCCGAGCTCGAATTCTAAAGAAATCCCCAGCAGAGTCGCCAGAGCTGTCACACCTCTTTTTACGCACCCGCAAGGACGCAAAGAGTTTTTCCAATTAAAGGACAATCGAGATGGGATTTATTTTAATTATTTCAGAGTCGCCACTTGGGAGATTTATGGTGTCCCAAGTCACCGGTTAAATCCCGAATCGAGGAAAAGAATGACTCTATTTAACAGTCCGCGAACCAGAAATCCGGATAAGGAATTCTATTAACCCGGAGAAGGTATTAGGCATTCCCGAATTCCGTGGTTCTAGCACGGTCGCTCAACTGTCGTGTTTGGCTTATCTATCTGCTTTTTACAATTATGTACTTAGGGCAAGTTAATATCCCTTTACCGCTTTTATTGTTGGTTGTGATTTACGAAAGAGAAAGTTGCTTAAGAATATGCTTTCGGATCACGTCACATGAAATGTACCCGGATCCTCAACATATTCTTATTCAACATTTCGGGGTTTGGATTTGGGTCACATGAAATGCACACCCGTATTAAAAGAAAAATAAAACTAGAATATGTACCCGGATCGACTACTTATTTACACTGTTGAGAAAGGCGTAATATTTGTTAAGAAACGACGCATCTCGAAATCTAAGTATTTACATGTACACTTATGACGGCTATGTGATTAGTGTAACTATTGGGCGAGGCGTACCTTCGATTCAAGTCTAAAGCGAACTGCATCCCACCGTATCTTATTTAAGAGTTGATTCCGAATTACTTAGAACTTGCTACGAATCACATCACATGAAATGCGCCTGTGGTTCTTAACATGCTTTGTTTATTCTTGCCCGAAATTGGGGTCGGGTCACATGAAATGCACCCCCGACTCTTTTTAAGCCAATTACGTCATTCCGTTGAGTAACAACTCCCTAGCTAATCTTGCTTGTAACATAGGGTCTATCATTTAACAGGTTTGGAGATTACACACATGAGTAGGGAAGATTGAATAGAGATACGAAGACTAATCCAGGTTTAACATGCTTATCTAACGACAATGTATCTTTGGCCTAGCTACGCTTTTCCATAACCAAGACTTAACAATACAAGCTTAATTGGAGACTAACAGAATGTAATTGAACATAAGACGACTACATGTTTCAATAGACTTTATGCATAAGCTTCAAACTTCATTCTTGTCGAACCAAGGAACTACAATAAAAGAGGTGTGTACCTGGAATGCGGAAGAACAAGGAAGAGTGAGCGACGGCAAAGCAGCAACAGCAACAAGAAACAGTAACAGGAGCAGCAATAATCAAAGACCAACAACAACCAACAGTAAACCAATAGCAACAACAACCAGTGAACCAAATAGACCAATAGACCAAGCAGTCACTTAGACCAACAACCAGTAGCAACCAAATAAACCAACCAGCAACACACTAGCACTGAACTGGCAGCAATACTCGACCAATAGGAGAACCAACACTGTGTTGGACCAAACAGCAACACAGGCAGAACAACAACACCGACTAACAGCAGCAAATGAATACCAACAGCAACAACAAATGAATATCACAGTAGCACCAACACTGGAAGCACTCAACTAAACCAAAAGCACACACTCCCAGTGACAGCAATCGAATGAACCAGCAGCAAATATCAAAACTATCACGACACTCAACACTGAACCAGCTAGAGCAAATGGCTCAGCACCACCAACACCAGACAACAAGCAACCAAAGACCACAACAACTCAGCTATTGAAATCAAAGCAATGAAACAGTAGCCAAGAGATTCGATGAAACAATGACTCCAAACCAAGGAAAACAGTAGCCTTCCTCTGTATCTTCCTATATGTGTATCCTTGTATCTATTTCTCTTCAGGTGCTCTAGTTAATCTCCGGTATCCTCTCAAGTGTCTATATGTATCTATGAATATTTGCTCTCCCCGATACTGTTTTTGCCCTCCCAGATGCTCTCAAGTCTGTTTCTATAATGTGTGTCTGTGTATGCCTATCAATGTATCTATATCCCTCCCTATACATGTATGAATATGCCCTATTTATAGCCAATAGTCCCTCCGGAACACCTGCCCCTAAGGTTACTATCACCCTGCCCACTCCCAACTCTGCCAGACCCATCAAATTCCCTGCATTCCCCACTACCTACTGTCCAAAATATGGACTTAAGCATTAAACAATGCCGGTGGCAGTGTTCAGTGGGATGCCCTGCTGTGACAGTGGATTCCACTGACTAGCCTCATGTGCAGGGCACCCAATACTCTAAGTGTGAACCCTGATTCCCTAGTTGGCTTAATTTGAATCACAACTTTAGTTTCAAACCAATCAAACAGTAACAAGCTCTATACCAATGAATTGCATCAGGCAGATTCAAGGGATTAATATTACGAACTATTTGACGACTTTAATCACATTGGACTCATGATTCATTTTAACTACTAAAACAGAGTAATTGGCCAAATAAAAGGCCTCAAAGGAGGATAGCAGGTCGACTGTTATGAGAAATTAGAGGCATGCTAGCATAGAATTGAAACAATGAATAACAAACACACATATTCACAAAAATCGCATTGAATCGACCAAAAGAAGGAATGAATACCTTGCAAGAAATCTGCCGACCAAACTTCGAGCTAAAACTCGGACTTATTGAAGCCAAACGGGCTTTAATCAAGATGTTCTCGATTGAGAACACCTGGACTAAAGTCCCTTGGACTTCAATTGTGGCTAATCCGGCTTGAATTGAGTTTCTTCAAAATTAGGGTTCTTGGGCTCGGATTTGGGGCTTTTGCATTTTTGGTTAGATTCGAAGCAAACCAATGCCGGTGGGAGTGTGGGGGAGGTGTGAGGAGACCGTGGTGTGAATTTGGGGTGATTTGGCATAGGTTCGAGTTTGACTCGAATCTTCAAATGAAGATTCGAGGAGCTCCGGCATGATTCGAGGTTAATGGAGGCGGGGATCGTGATGTGGGAGGTAAGGGGAAGGTTTTGGCGTTGGTTTGGGTTTGATTGGCCTACCGGAACCGCCGTGAGGCGATTTCCGGCAGGCGGCGCACGGCGGCGTTACGCCGGGGATTTGAGAGCTCCTGAGGGAGAAGAAGGGAGAGGGGGGTCTGGCTTGGGGGGGGCGGGGTATGGAAAGGAGCTTATATATGTTTTGAGCAGTTAAATCCCGATCGTTGGATCAAACTTGATCAACGATCAGGGTCTTCTCACTTAAACCAAACGGCGTCGTTTGGTCAAGTCTTAGGCTGAATGCATATTAGAATTAAAGGATTAATCTGGGCCGTTGGATAATAAAATCCAACGGTCCAGATCAAGTGTTACACAGGCTGTAGCTGGGCGGGTGTTTGGGCTGGGTCAGAAGCAATTCATTTGGGCCTGGCTTTTGGACTGAATTTGGCCCAGATCGGATCTTCATGATATATTACATGTGTAAGTGTATATATATATATATATATATGTATATATATACATATATATATATATATACACACATATGTATATATACTAACCTATAACACCGCTATTTTTTACTACAATTAACGCACATAATTACATATCACCAAAAATGTAAATCACATGACTTCGATATCAAACACTGAAAATGCAAAGCCTAGCATATATTTTTGTATTTTTAATTTAAATAAATAAACGTGCACACAAAAGATAAAATTAACACAAAATCACACAAATCATGCCCAACACGAAACTATTTTTATTTTTGAATTTTCTGGGAGTACTTCTCAAGTAAGGCAAAAATCACGTGCTCACACTAATAATATAGCGGCGGGGGATATTTTCCTTTAGATAGATAACAAAAAATATACGTGAAGGACATATATAAACAACTAAATCTGTTTTGTTTGGACCTTGAATGAAACATGTCATAATTTCTTGGTGTTCTTGGGTTTTCCAAATTATTTGCAATTCAAAATCTTCTAAAGAGAGATGCCTTAATTGTATGTGCTAATTGTTTGGTAACTTTATTCCTTACCGCATAAAGCTCCTTGCATTGAGCAACTTGAGGATAAGACATAGAAGCTTCACAAAGACTGAGCAACAACCATCTTAGAAAGGAGAACTATCGATAATGATGATGACATGAAGGAACTAGTAGCTGCTATAAGTGCTGCAAATCAAGTTCTAAGTAAAGGAGGTAGTGATGTAGAAACAATAAGAGTTGTGGCAGCTGCTGCTCTTGCTCTAAAAGCAGTTGTGAGGGAAGGAGGAGATATTCCAGTCGATCTTGATGAATTCAGTAGAGATGGGATTATGCAGAATCAGATGGATGTACGAAGGGAAAACGCCCGAAAACATAGGAGAGCAAGAAATAATGTTATGAGTGTAGACACGTAATTTTTGACCATCCCCAAAATTTCACCCGTTTTAGCGTAGAATAATTAATTTAGGTCTCATATAGTTATTTACATTAATTTTAACTCTTTTACATTATTTTTATCATAAAATTGAAAAAATACAAAAATAGTTTCATGCTATTACATAATTTATTTAATTAATTGAAATTAATTTAGTTTTAATTCAAAGCATTGGATTATTTACTTAATAGATTGCTAAAATTAAAGAATTACAAGTTTTGGGCCCCATTTTGCAATAGAAGAGGCCCAAAACGGGCAGCCCACCTCCCAGCCCATCTCCCATAACCCTTACCCATCCCTTCTTTTCCCAATATAACAAAACAACACCACAAAAAGAACCCTGGCCGCAACTGGAGAAAAACCTAAAGAAACAGCCGCCAACCCCAAGACCTCTCTTCTTCAGAGAACAACACAAAAGACCCTAGTCTCATCTTCTTAACAAAAGAGACAACACAAGAGGAGACAGAGGCCGCCACCCCTCCTTTCCACAGGTCGCCTAGAGAGAATCAGCCGCGCAGCAGCACAATACACACCCTACCCCCTTAGGGTCGTCTTCTCCAAGCACCTCACCAGCCTCACGCCTCCAGCAGCCATAAACGAACAGACCCCTTCCCCATCAAATTTCCTTCATCCTGCTCATGGATTTCAGCCGCTGAACAACGCACACACACACATAACCAGACGAACAGAGAGCAGGGATGGGAGAGTGAGGAATTTTGTTCCAAAGCATGGAGTTCGATCGAGTTTGAGGTGTCGTTCACAATGCGGTTCTTATTCCCGTTTGAGTTTGATTGCTGTGTCGAGTTCTGATTGTAACATTTGCTCGATTTCTGTCCGTGTATTACTGAATACTTCATCAATTTAAAGTTTGATTTTCATTTCCACAGTTGCTGAAGTTCTAGTAATTAGAAAACAATTTCAGTTCTAATCAATTTCCAGAAAAATAAAATAGTGAAAGTGTTCTATGTTCTTCTCTTCATTTTCTGACTTTTCTTATATTTTGGAAGTTTTGTTTGATATTTCAGAAAGGTAAATACACTGTTATGTTGGCCAATTCATAGTTCTGTTGGTTTGTATTTTGGGTTTTGGTTGTAACAAAGTTTTATATTTCGAGATTTGAGGATAAGAATCGTCTGGTCCGATTGAATATTTTCGCTAGTTCATAGTTCTGATTCGTATCGACGGTTCCTGCTGCGCTGTAGCCATTTTTACTTCAGAATTTTGTTGCAATCTGTTTGAAATTGTCTTCGGACTCAATATAAGTTGGCTTGTTGAGACGAAAACACTGTTAATCGATGCTCTTTCAAAGGGATTCGTTAAATGTGATGGGGTACTTGAGATCGGGGTGGCGTTTGTTCGAGTCCGCTGCAATTCGCGGTCATGTTTGACTCTTGCTGCTGATTTTGGTCGGATTGTGGAGTTTAACGTTGTAATCGAATTTTCTATATTCAGTCTTTAAGAAAGTTCTGGCCGAACAGATCTTGAGAATGTTTAAAGCTGGTGCTCCGCACTTGAATGCAAGATATTGTTGGCGAGATTCTTGGATACGCAGTTAGCTGAAGGTCGCCCCTTTTTTCTGATCCGGTCAAGGTCTTATTCAAGATTGACGATATTCTGCGATTCAAAGCTTTGAAGGTCCGTCCTATCTTCTGTTCCTCTCTTGTCTGATTTGCCTATGATTAATGTTAATTTTTCCATGTTGAATTTTGGTTGAAATTTTAATTGTAATAATTTATGAACTTTTGTCTGGTTGGATGTGTGTGGGCGCCGAAATCGAATGGAAATAGTAATCGGTCATTGAAGTAATTGAGAATAAATAAAATAGAGTCATGGGAGTTTGAACAGAATTAAGACAATTAAGTTTAAGAGAACTGGATAGTAGATAACATGTGCTAATTCCATTTTTGTTACTACTAGTTTCATTTAGCGATAGTAACATGCTTTAGGCCGACAACACTTGGGTAGGCAAGCTTTAGAATTTTGCTTTTGAATTTGAGGCGAGAGGTCGTTTTCGTAGTTAAATTTATCCGGGGAATGCCCCGAAGAAGTATGTAATTGGAGGCCATGGCGAACATCGCTGAAGAAGTAATGTAGGATAATTCTTAGTTTTTTTTTTGTTTTTTATTATTATTTTCTTTTATTAGGTAGGGAACGACCTCGAGCTTCTCGTGTGTTTGTTTTTCTTTTTGTGTTTGTTTTTACCTCAATTGTATATTCTAATAGCCAACTTGATCAAGTACGCAACCGTACTAGTTACGGGACTTGGGGAGTGCCTAACACCTTCTCCCCGAGTCAAATGAACCCCCTTACCCGAATCTCTGGTGTAGACTTGGTTTTTGGAGTCTAAAGCGTTTTAAAGAAAAATCATTTTAAAAATGGTGGCCTGGCACACCGAAACCAATGTCAGGTGGCAACTTTGAGTTATTTCCTTTTGAACACAATTTTTGTCACTTTCAAAATTGAAAACTCTTTTCAAGCTTTTTGCTAAATTCTTTTTATTAATTTAAGGAGAGTTTAGTGGAAGGTTTTTGGTAAAAAAAAGGGGTGTGACAATGAGAATTCCAACTATAGGATCCTATCTGCCAATAGAAGGAGAATTAGACACTGATAAAAATGACACCAGAACAATGTATATCGGTCTCAGCGTGATCAATTGCTTCACTCTACTAAACAAATTTTTGGTGATAAATATGAATACTCTGAAGTGCCGTAGTTGTGAGAAAGTTTTATAGATGGACGAAATATTATACTTCAAGCTATCGTGATGCACATGTGTTTGTTTGTATACCTGCTATTTTCTCACCCTATGTGAGGTTGAGGCTTCTGAAGTGGGATCCTCTAGATGAAAATGTAGATTTCATGAGTATGAAATGATAAGTGTATTTCCTTTCAAATTTTGTAAATACTAACCTTAGGGGTTGTGAGAGGAAACTTAGCTTGTCCGGCTGTGAGACTTTCTTTTTGGGAACTAGAAGTTCTTAGCATTTTAATTAATATATCTGAAATATTCAAATACGAAAAAATGTCGTTGAGCCTTATATTCTCTTCTATACAAAATTTTCATATGTCTCACACCATCTTTGTAAGGAACTTTCGACTTATAAAAAGATTCTAATATTTAAAATATACATATATACATGCTCTTTTAAGATTTAACCTTGAACTATATATTGCGTCATTCCAGGTATACTTTGCTTCATAAGTATGGACTCTCTACAAATGAAAATCCAAATAACTTTGATGACGCTGATGCCAATCCTATTCAATTGGTAGTGAAACTTATAATGCCATTCCACATAACCGGTTAGCTTAGTGTTGTGATGTGTTTAGCACCCGTGAGACACAGTGTGCTGTATATGCCATAAAACTAGTGTTAAGAAGACATCTTCCGTCCACTGTCCCTTTATACACTGATCTAGTTAACACAGTTCATGAGCGTCTTGTTAAGGCTGTTGCTAATTATACAGCCTCTTTCTTAGATCATTACAAACATCTAGAAATCTTTACTTCATTTATTTCAGACAAATGGTCTGAAACTAAGTACTAGTCTTTGCAAGTCCGTGCGTTGGACTCACTTGTAATGGAAGTTGTACCTGATGCAGCACGAGTCGCTGCATATTGGTTTGGAATGTCTTTTTAACTTTAAACTTTGAACCTCTATTAGTTATTTTTTTGCTTGACAATAGACTCCAATCACTAGCTAAGATATAAATAGTGGGATAAACTATGTCAATATTTAAAAAGTTTAACATCATGATTTTTGACTCATTGTTAAAATTCTCACATTAGAACCGATTTTATCAAATTTATTTACAGAACATCTTGATATGAAAATTTTATGGATGACAAATATTTGACATGTATGTTCAAATTTTCATGTTAGATCGAATTTGTAAAAATTTATCTACGAATATATTTTGATATGAAATATTTTATAAATTATATGTTGGTAAATTTTCTTCTTCTTTTTATTTTTTATTTTTTTATTATTTGTGCAGTGTAGAGGTATAATTGGTCTTGTGCACTATTAGCAGCTATTTAGGTAATTTATGTCTGTAATTTTATTTATTTATGCAATCAGAAGTGTCTTCTGCATGCAAATGGAAATAAATTTTTCTATTTCTGTGGAAATTTTCTTTCTATGAGATGTCATTTGTGAGTCCTTAAAGAGGACTTGACATTCCGAATATTTGTTCAAGACTGAATCAACTTTTAATTTTATTTTCAGTTATTTACACATATTTTTTTGTTTTATTTTTATTATACTGTTTATGGTGAGGTGCGTACGTGAATAGCGCAAGGGAAACTAGAGGAGGGTCTTTTGTTGGATCAAAACAAGAGTCAAATGTTTGTTCCTTCGAATTGATGTCCAAATACATACCGGTAACTATATATATAGACAGCCTGAAATCATATTTTTTGGATGCACCAAAATTACTTAGTATTCTTGGTATGGAGAATTAGCAAAATATTAAGTAAAGCACCACTTGTATACTCCAACTTGCCTTTCAGTTGGCTAATTCAAAGCTAAAATAGTGATCTTAAAGGTAGTATTAAACTTTAGACCAATTGAAATTGATTCAAGGGATAAGGGCCTAAAATGCCCCTCTAGTATAGGAAATAGGATATCAAAGCCCTCCGTTAAAAGTTGGTCCCTTATATGCCCTTGCCGTCTAAAAATGGGCTCAAAAATGCCCTTATCCACTAACGGAAAATATGTAAATCCACGTGGAATTACATTAAAACGTAAAAGGGCATTTTAGACCCTTTTCGGATTGTACAAGGTCATATACGAGTCAGTTATGGTAGTCAATTCTCAAGCACTTCACTCCATATCAGTTTATTCACACACCTATTTTAGACCAACAAACTAACTATCACATCAAGTAACTCAATTATAGACACAAACTAATTATCACATCAAGTAACTCAATCATAGGTAGAAATATTCAAATGAATGAGAATGGCTCCATTGAATCCTTGCAAAAAAAAAAAAAAAATCATTACATAATAAAACACAACAATTAAGCCACAATAACACTCACATTACATATCATTTTCCGCTAATGCAAAGAACATAACAAAACATCCCAATATCACACAAAAGAAAATTCACATCTTCATTCGACATTTAGCATCACGCAGAGGTGAGTACTCTAAATCAACCACTTTCTTCATTAGAACATTTCTTTCCAATTCCAATGATTCTATTCCTCCATGATCGACGAGCATCATAACATTCTCAAGATCGGCAACTTTTCTTTGGAGTACATTTATTTCACGGATTAGAGCTTTCTTCTCCTTCTTTAAACTGCATATGATATTTGAAATTCTAGGAGCAAGCTCCTCATCTTGTCATTCCCAATAGGAACAATTTTCATCCTAAAACCAAAAAAAAAAAAATACAGTCAAATTGAAATAATTAAAAGAACCCATCAACAAATTTACATACCTCATGCTTAGGAAATTTGAAAAATCTTGTCCCAGCATTTAAAGGAGTCCACACCATAAAATAATGAGCAGCAAGTCCACAACGACACCTCCTAATCGACCCATTTAAGATACTCGAACTTTGCGATATTGTCTTAGAGAAATCACCAAAACAAACCGATAAAGATGAAAAATAATTAAACCTAAACTAGAACTCAACTCGAAATCGACAAGGTGACCAAATTAGTATGAGAAATCGGACATCAATGAAGGATCTAAAATATGTGTGTGAGTAAACTGATATGGAGTGAAGTGCTTGAGAATTAACTATTATAACTGACTCGTATATGACCTTGTACAATCCGAAAATGGTCTAAAATGCCCTTCTACGTTTTAATGTAATTCCACGTGGATTTACATATCTTCCGTTAGTGGATAAGGGCATTTTTGAGCCCATTGTTAGACGGCAAGGGCATATAAGGAGCTAACTTTTAAAGGAGGGTTTTGATGTCCTATTTCCTATAGTAGAGCGGCATTTTAGGCCCCTTTCCATTGATTCAATAAAGATCAGAAATCTAATCTTTCGATTACTGGTCCATTCCGGTGTTGATACTGTATCTCCAGATATATTACTTAAAAGAACTTAGCCGCATGACACGCATGTCTCCATACCAGAGTGAATGAAAATTGAAGATAAGCCAAAAGTTAAGAAGAGGCCTTAAATTTATTGCAATAAAATAATATATATTTGATTTTTTTGCTCTTTCGTTTTGTTAATAGGGGTTTATGAATCATCTGGTATGTATTTTTGCCCTTCACTCGGCTACCTATTACCTCCCTATCATCAAAGACATCTAGTAACTCTACTTACCAAAGCTTTACAATTTTTTTAAGAAACGTCCGCAATCAAGGATAATATTTTTGGAAGTTCCAATAATCTAATAATCTTAATTCAAGTAGATGTTAAAATAATTATACATTTAAAATAGTTTAAATGTATTTGACATTAAAAACTAACTTAATCTATTCTTTATAAGAAATAATCTGAAATGACTTAATCTACTCTTTATAAGAAATAATCTACTTCAAGATATTATAAGAGACTTTATTTTTATTTAATTTATTATCAATCTCTCCGTTAAACTCATGTTATCTTGGCATATTGTATGTTTATCATGAAGCTCAAAAGTTTATCTAAATAACCTCTACTATTTTTTTTTAAAATAACATCTATTATACTCCAAAAGAAAAAAATAAAAATTTATTATCCTTTTTTATAAAAAAATGATAATAACACAATATAACTGTTAATGAAATTGGGGCCTTTAAATTGGGGGCCTAAAGCAATTGCTTTAGTCGCCTGCCCCTAAAGCCGACACTGACTGTGTCTTCTAGCTGGTTGCTACCAGAGATGCACTAGTATTAGCAACTTTGTTCCAGAAAACTTGCTCAGTGTCAATGAATTATAATGTTGGTCTCACAATGGAGATCGATGTACATTCGAATTGCCAAAAATTTCTGCCAAGCATAGTATTTAACACTTGCGTCCAAAATTTCCATAGCTAATTTCTCAATCACCAAAATAGTCCTCAAGTTTAAAGGCTTACAGGTTCACAAGCCAACTATTCTCAAGGCCAACGTGCAATATTGAGTTTATCTTCAGATTCATGTATATCCAACCTTAGTTCCCCTAAAAAGCTCTCTCTCCACAAAATCTTGGAGCCAAAAGACCATCCTAAGTTGCTCCTTAAGTTTCAAGCTTGGTAACTTCAATACAATCAATTCCAAGCAAGTTGGGATTGACTATATAAAATTCTCACTATCCATGTCGGAAAACTTCAATTCAGTTAACTTGGTAACTGGATTGAAGTGGACAAAATTTTAAACTTAAACTCAATCAAGTTCTGCCTGCAGTCGACAAGAGCTGTAATTTACTCTTGATTGTGGTCATTGTGGCATACATTCCCGTAAAAGCTAATTTTATTTTTTACCTTATGCATAAGGAATTTTGCCAGTCCCCAACTAATCTGAGTCCTTTACAACTATCCACATTATCTCCTAAAGCAACTTTACTTTCGTTAGTAAGTTGTAACAACAAAGTCATTGAACCATGCCTATTAGACTCAAAAGATCACTCAACTACATTGTTCAAATTTTGCATCGCCAAATACCTATTTTACCCTCTAGATTATACATATTTATATTTTTTTATTAACTTTTTAATATTATAATTTTTTTCTTTTTAATTTATATTATGGACTTACCAATAGAATAATAAATATTATTTATAAATTAAAAATATAGAAAGTATTTAAGCATATATAATGATGGAATAACAAATAATGAGCATAGTAAAAAAATTAATTAGAATAATATGTTAGTAGTAATAATTTTAGTATTAACAACAAACAATTCAAAATATATTTACACAATTCAGAATGAAAGAAAATAAATATTCTAAAATATTTATTCAAATCACCAAATATAAAAATAATTATTTAAATAAAGGTATTTTTATAATATACTATATTCTTGAAAATTATGCTCAATTATATTATTATGTTTCTACCAACTTTCCGATGACAGTATGTCATCGAAATGCAGGGAGACTATCTGTATAGGGTAAAATATATTATGTTAGGTCGTGCATGAAATATATATAATATAATTGAGCATAATTTTCAAGAATATATAATATATTTATAAAACTACTTTTATTTAAATAATTACTTTTATATTATGTGCAAGGAATATATATTTTACACATTTTATTTTCTTTCATCTGAACGTGTAGATAAATTTTTAAATTTTTGTACTTTATAATATTATTATTAGAAATAAATTATTCTCATTATTTTGTTATTCCAGCATTATAGATGCTTAAAGACTTTTTATTTTAATCGTCTTTTTTCTCCATTGACGATCTTCTCCAAACGGCGGTTGCGTTTGGCGGGGAAGTGGTTGTCAATGTCGAGGGGCAAGGGTAATGGACTAGGAAGACCAAGGAAGACGCCGATTCTAGTTTTAGGAAGCTCACTTATATCGAATTCATCTCCATCAATAACAGTAGTGTCACGATCCAAAATCCCAACCCGGTCGTGATGACGCCTCTCGTGAAGACAAGGCCAACCAACAATCCCAAATCATCTCCTTAACATCTATCAAATATAAATGAATAGAAAATATAGCTCCTTGGCATTAAAACCATTGATTTCATCCCAATACAACCCGACTGGTGTGTCACAAGTCATGAGCATCTCCAAATACCTTTACAAGACCAGTAGTGTACAATACGAAAATTTTAAAGTAAAAAGGGTAGTAAATCTGGTGCCGCCGACGCTGGCAGTCACCTGACTCAGCTATAGTAGCAAATCTCCAATCAGCTCAAACCTGCTATCGGGTAACAAATACCTGCATCTGCACACGAGGTGCATGGAGTAAAGTGAGTACTTCCAACTCAGTGGTAATAAGAGTAAATAATGCTGAGAGGCAAGGAATCACGTAAAAGCACTACATCATGCTATTAAGTACGATACAACTCTTACGAGAAGCAGTAGTTCCATGAAAATCCTTTTATAAAATGATATGAAATATAACGCTATCTCAAGCAGTAAAATTAATTATACCATAAAAACCATAAGGTATCAGATAATTCTCCTTTTTAAAATAGAGGAAATAACCAATTTCAACAATTAAGGAATGATCAAAAGTTTGCCCCTCGGGCTCAATATCAAACTCTCAGCATAGTATCAGCCCCACGGGCTCACTCCCAACTCACTAGCACATAACATTAGCCAATCGGGCTCACTCCCAACTCACCAGCACACAACATCAGCCCCTCGGGCTCACTCCCAACTCACCAGACACAAACAACAGCCTCTCGGGCCCACTCCCAACTTACCTGGGTACCCTGCGCTCACTGGGGGTGTGTACAGACTCCGGAGGGGCTCCTACAACCCAAGCGCTATATCATAAGGCCTTAGAGCCTTCACACATCACACACGAGGCCTGAAAGCCTCATCATATAATACTTGAGGCCTCAAAGCCTCCTTACATAATACATGAGGCCTGAAAGCCTCCTCATATAATACTCGGGGCCTGAAAGCCTCCTCACATCACTCAACATATCCTCATAGATGGCCCTCAACCTCAATCAGTCCAGAAATAATCACAAGCCGGGCTTTAATAAAATAATAGTGCTCATCTCATTGACATTTTAAATATCATTTAAATCTCGAGTTGAGTATAAACATAGTTGTGTTCACAAAATAATATAATTCAATTGGACTGAATTCAGATAATATTTCAATTACTGAGGATAATAGTGATGGAAATTCACAAAAGATTTAAAATAATTTGGCACGAAGCCCAAGTATGGCAATAAGCCCAATTTATGATAACAATCAATAATTTTTTATCAAATACGCGGTAAAATCAACAACCGGGACGGACCAAGTCACAATCCCCAACGGTGCTCTACCACATGCTCATACCCGGAGTGCAAGTCACCACAATACAACACTATGATGTGCAAGTCCGGGGTTTCAAACCCTCAGGACAACATTTACAAGTATTACCTACCTCGAACCGGCGAGAATTCTAGCCTGCGCTGCCTTTGCACCTCAAACTGGCCTCCAGGCGCGTCCAATCTATCCAAAATCATAAGGAATACATCATAATATGCTAATGGGACATAACCCAATCGAAAGAACTCGAAAAATACTCAAAATCACAAAATTGGCAAAACCCGAGCCCGGGGCCCACGTCACGAAAAATTCTTAAATTCACATTTCCGGAATCCTTGTCTCTCCACGAGTCTGTACATACCAATAACTCCCAATTCGGACCACAAATGATCCTTCAAGTCCTAAATTTAAGGTTTTTGCTCCAAGCCCTATTTTCTTGATTTTTAGCCATAAATTCATGAATTCCATTGATGATTCTTGTATAAAAACATGTAATTAACTCACAAAACTTACCTCCAACGATTCCCAGTCGAAACCCCTTAAATCCCGTTCAAAAGCTCTCAAAAATGGTTGAAAATGGTGAAGAAATGACCAAACTCGCGGATATACTGCCATTTTTCGG
The DNA here is from genome assembly GCA_032618575.1 of Nicotiana noctiflora. Taxonomy (NCBI): domain Eukaryota; kingdom Viridiplantae; phylum Streptophyta; class Magnoliopsida; order Solanales; family Solanaceae; genus Nicotiana; species Nicotiana noctiflora. Next base: position 26,543 of record JASVEL010006062.1, read on the forward strand.
AATCACTGTTCACGCAAGGTACTGTTCACGGATATTGTACATGGGTACTGTCCATATCTACTATTCACGGGACTGTTCACAATACTGTTCATTGCAACATCTTTTTCTCTAAATTGCAGCACAACATAATTCATGATTTGAATTCCCGAAGTCTCGAAATCAAATTTGGATCTCTAGAACTAAAAATAGAACTTTGGATCATTACATTTATGCTCAAAACGGCAAATTTTTTCCAAAAATGACCCGTTGGGCATCCGAAACACACCCGAGACCCCCGAGACCTCAACCAAATATACAGACATGATCTATTACCTCATTCCAACTTGCTCGAATCATATAATCACTATCGTTAACATCAAAATCGTCCGTTTTCAGCAAATTCAAGCTTAAGTTTAACTATAACTTTCAAAATTCTTATTCGATCAAAAACCTGACCAAACGATGTCTGAATGATCTAAAAATTTGCTAAAAATATCCAAAATTACCTAACGAAGCTTCTGCAACTGTCAAAATTCCATTCCGGCTCCCGAATATAAATCTCGCCTATCAATCGAAATTTGCCAAAATTCAACCTTCGCCAATTCAAGCATATTTCTTCACCGTACCTCCCAACTAAATTCGAATTTCACTCCTAAGTCACATTTCATCATCCGAAGCTAACCGAATTATTCGATTTCGAGCCCTCTAACTCATAAGTCAACGTCCGGTTGACTTTTCCAACTTAAGCCTTCTTAAAAGAGACTAAGTGTCTCATTTCTTACCAAAATTACTCCAATTAAATTCTAACATACCCAAAACTGGTAATGAAACATAAGGCAACACAATATGGGAAGAACGGGGCAGTAATACCTGAGGCAACGGGTCGGGTCATCACATTCTCCCTAACTTAAACAAACGCTCGTCCTCGAGCGGAGCCAGAGTTGTTCTAGAAGTTTACCAATAGCTGAATAACTTTATTGTGCATATAACCCGTGGTGATCCCACATCACCCTATCTCATATAGGTCCGACATCACAATATAGATGAAATTTCACAATCCATCTAGTCCATAAACCATAGAACTACATTTTACCTTATGAAATCTTACACAAGATCAGAACCTCACATTTTTACTCAGAATAAACCCTAACCAATTGTATTAACCCATACCTGCAACCTCGGCTGCAATCATATGATACACCACATAACTTAAACACATGCATCAATAACTTCCATCCACAACAGCTGCCCATGACAACTAAATATCGATCGAAAACCCTTTTATTAGCTAGAGTCTTATTCCAACACTTTCATATATTGCCAATGGTAAATAAAACACGCGTTAAACCATATCCATTCCTCAGGTCACCCATACACGAAGCCACTTTCTTCTTGAATAATACCACAACATATTTCCAGGCCAAACTTCAATATAAACTCTCTAGTCAGTCAAAATCACATCAGTTCGCATTCATTAATGGCTCCAACAATTATCTCGCGCGAATCCAACGCACCACTCTGGTGATATGGCACCTCATCTCAGGACTAAGCCACAACTTTCCTAATCCACGCACCAGCAAGGAATAGTCTGAACATATTCAAATCGGAACAAATGACTCAAACGGAAGAGCTGTACCTTAAGCTCATCAATACCATTACAATACAGGAATGGGACCCCGTCTCACATTATAGAAATAGAACATCTAAATCTATCCCAAAAGGTCATAATCAATTCTCAATTTATCGAGTAACACTCAATTACTCTTATCGACTTTCTCTACGAGTACTCACTAGGAGCATGCCATATGTACCTATATCCAATAATTCCTGACATCTCACAGCACAGAAAAATAACTCATAGCTCTCCCCAAATCATTAACAAGTCCAAAAGCAATCGAATCAACCTATCCCCCAACAATACAACTCGGGACTAACTAAGCTAACTCAAGATAATTATGTAGCCAATCAGCTTATCAATAAATTCATTAGCAATAAGCCTAAAGTTGCTCATTCCACTACTATAACTCATGGCAGAGTTGTATGATACGGTGTCCGGCACCAAATAAATACCAAAATCAACAATTTCGTCCGGCGACATGCCCGGCCACAAGGAACGCATCCGAAAGGTCCCTCAATACCGAAACTGAATCAATGGTAGAAAATTTCTGCGCTAACATCCGCCTTAAGGACCCATTTAAGAAAGGCAATCCTTCTGAGCCATCTGCTAGTCTGTAGAACACAACCATTCTGCTAGAACATAGTCCGATGCTCCTCGCCACGAACCTGTGGCATTTCTGGTGTAGCCCCTAATGCAATAGTTCAAAATTACCCAACACTAAGGAAACCATTCTGCATTCTAACATCACAACATCGCCTGTATATCAGAACTCCATATAACACACAAATCATCATACCTGATCCCAGTTTCCACCGTTCGAATACATGCACATATTTGATACCCAATCATTCCACGATAGATACTTAATATATACCTGTGCTACCAAGCAAACCCGAATACCACTAGTGGACCCAACAAGAACATGCCGCAATACAACAGAAATATAACCAGTTTAATCACATTGCCTTTTTCTGAGACATATATTCTCATTAAATCATTTCCACTTAGAAATATCATTCTCCCTAATCATCTGAAGATCGTTTATCTAATCATTTAGAAGGAATCACTACACATCACATGCTCTGCATGACATATACAGGTCTTGTTCAAAATTCTTACAATACTAACTCGACAAATAAGATCTGTATACATTCATAACCACTGCCGAAACAACGATTCATTAAGCCTACACTCATGGCAAGAACTATCACCTCATTCTGAGCCAAACAATGGTCTTAGCTCTTTAAGTTTACTTCACATACTCAGATTGCACTGATCTCAAATTCAATGATCTCGTCTTACCCAGTACGAATTGTTCGGGCAATAAGCCGCTCCAGACATAATTATAAGTTGCATATGAGGCCCCAATGTGCCAATAGGCTACCAATTCAAACGCAATACAAAAGAAAACAATCTCTGGAAGGGATCATCAAATCCTACGCACTAATATAGACTTTTCTGAGAAAACAGAAAGCAAGGTATACAAAATAGTATATAGAAAACTATGCTTAACATCACACTGTTGCGGCGTGCAACCCGATCCAGATAACATACCTATGGCGGCGTGCCATCCGATCCACATATAGATCTCACATAAGGAGATACACATCGAGCCAAATCTGCTCATTATAACCAAATGTTGTATATCGGTCATAAGCATGTTAGGTGCATAATATCATCCCTGAGGGATATTTAGTGTTATACACTACAAAACTCAAGAACAACTGAGGTGATGTACAATATGAATTTGAAGAGCCAAGGTGCTCATATAATATCATTCCTACGCAGATTCTCAACATATAACAATTTCTCAAGTCGTCTCACATTTCACACAGCGCAATGCATCACTACGTGAAATATCTGTCAAAGAAACATCAACCGAATTACTCCTCCATGAGGACCGCGTTACAAAAATGCACACATATGGCCTGATATTGAGCTATTATTCACATTAAATTTTTCTATCGACTTCAGGCCGATTCTAATCGTACTGAACTAGTCTGATAACCTTTCAAAGGTCCATAATGACTTTCATTTTTTTTTCATAAGGAACAAAAGCAACCATCACAATCGGGGTAATATCCCCAGTTCACAATCCAATATGCCAAGTGCCTTCTAGGCATTACTTTTTAATTTAACTACATCATCACAACCTTCATACGTGGTTTACATCATTAATCAATCAAGTGATCACATGCCACACTTATATAATATTCCTGTGTGACACACTCCCACAACCTACCATAACAATATCTGGAGCGTACCTCCAAACCACCAGTCGTACTAACGCTGTAAAGCGATCAAGAATAATTAACCAGGGCGCAAAGCCCTTTCTGCGCAACACTGTTCTCAAGTGATGCTTAAGACACTACCAATTTACTTTAATAATCGAAACTTCTTTCCCGCTCATCCGACTTCATGACATTTGTGTCAAAAAATTTCCTTCACTCGTGTCATTCTCGACCCAATTTCCGCAACCAGAACTGGTTCGCCAGTATACCTTAAGATCGAACCAACATAGCACATAACCGTGCAACCAGCTAATCAGTAGCAACTTCCCCAACTTGGCTCGAAGCCATCTATCAGGACAAATTCAATAACACAAAAATACTTTTACTCTAATGACACCGCAATATTATAGTAAGGTTAAACTCACTCTTTCACAAGCTTGTGGAGACATGAATCATTAGAAATTTTAACTCTTCTGCAATTCTTGCATTTAGTTACACAGCAGTTAAGCCCACTCCTTAGGTGACAAATTTTTTACTAAGTCCCAAATTTTTCAAAAATTTCGGCAGAGTTTCCTTTGTAATTGGGCCTATCCACCTGCCAGAGAACCACCAAAAGCATCCTAACAACACGTCCACAACGTGACAAAGCATCACAATGTATATCAACAAGAAAGAACATTTTCTTTTTAATTTATATTATGGACTTACCAATAGAATAATAAATATTATTTATAAATTAAAAATATAGAAAGTATTTAAGCATATACAATACTGAAATAACAAATAATGAGCATAGTAAAAAAAATTAATTAGAATAATATGTTAGTAATAATAATTTTAGTATTAACGACAAAAATTCAAAATATATTTACACAATTCAGAATGAAAGAAAATAAATATTCTAAAATATTTTTTCAAATCACCTAATATAAAAATAATTATTTTAATAAAGGTATTTTTATAATATACTATATTCTTAAAAATTTTGCTCAATTATATTATTATGTTTCTACCAACTTTCTGACGACATAAAGGTATGTCATCGAAAAGCAGGGAGACTATTTGTATAGGGTAAAATATGTTATGTTAGGTCGTGCATGAAATATATATAATATAATTGAGCATACTTTTTAAGAATATAGAATGTATTTATAAAACTACTTTTATTTAAATAGTTACTTTTATACTACGTGCAAGGAATATATATTTTAAACCTTTTATTTTCTTTCATCTGAATTGTGTAGATAAATTTTTAAATTTTTGTTCTTTATAATATTATTATTAGAAATAAATTATTCTCACTATTTTGTTATTCCAGCATTAGATGCTTAAATACTTTTTATTTTAATCGTCTTTTTTCCCCATTGACGATCTTTTCCAAACGGCGGTTACGTTTGGTGGGGAAAGCGATTGTCAACGGCGAGGGGCAACGGTAATGGACCAGGAAGACCAAGGAAGACGCCGAATCTAGTTTTAGGAAGCTCACTTATGTCAAATTCATCTCCATCAATACTAGTAGTGTCACAACCCAAAATCCCAACCCGGTCGTGATGGCGCCTCTCGTGAAGACAAGGCCAGCCAACAACCCCAAATCATCTCCTTAACAACTATCAAATATAAATGAATAGAAAATATAGCTCCTTGGCATTAAAACCATTGATTTCATCCAAATACAACCCGACCGGTATGTCACAAGTCTTGAGCATCTAAAGGAATCAAAATACCTTTACAAGACCAGAAGTGTACAATACGCAATTTTTAAAGTAAAAAGGGTAGAAAATCCGGTGCCGCGGACACTAGCAGTCACCTGGCTCAGCTATAGTAGCAAATATCCAATCAGCTCAAACCTGCTATCGGGTAACAAATACCTGCATCTGCACACGAGGTGCAGGGAGTAAAGTGAGTACTTCCAACTCAGTGGTAATAAGAGTAAATAATGCTGAGAGGCAAGAAATCACGTAAAAGCACTACATCATGCTATAAAGTACGATACAACTCTTACGAGAAGTAGTAGTTCCATGAAATCCTTTTATAAAATGATCTGAAATATAACGCTATCTCAAGCAGTAAAATCAATTATACCATAAAAATCATAAGGTATAAGATAATTCTCCTTTTTAAAAATAGAGGAAATAACCAATTTCAACAATTAAGGAATGATCAAAAGTTTGCCCCACGGGCTCAATATCAAACTCTCAGCATAGTATCAGCCTCACGGGCTCACTCCCAACTCACCAGCACACAACATCAGCCCCTCGGGCTCACTCCCAACTCACCATCACACAACATCAGCCCCTCGGGCTCACTCCCAACTCACCAGACAAAAACAATAGCCTCTCGTGCTCACTCCTAACTCATCTGGGTACCCTGCGCTCACTGAGAGTGTGTACAGACTCCGGAGGGGCTCCTACAACCCAAACGCTATATCATAAGGCCTTAGAGCCTTCACACATCACACACGAGGCCTGAAAGCCTCATCATATAATACTTGAGGCCTGAAAGCCTCCTCATATAATACTCGAGGCCTGAAAGCCTCCTCACATCACTCAACATATCCTCATAGATGGCCCTCGGCCTCAATCAGTCCAGAAATAATCACAAGCCTCTTGGGCTTCAGTAAAATAATAGTGCTCAGCTCATTGACATTTTAAATATAATTTTAAATCTCGAGTTGAGTATAAACATAGCTGAGTTCACAAAATAATATAATTCAATTAGACTGAATTCAGATAATATTTCAATTACTGAGGATAATAGTGATAGGAATTCACAAATGATTTAAAATAATTTGGCACGAAGCCACAGTATGGCAATAAGCCCAATTTATGATAACAATCAATAATTCTTTATCAAATACGCGGTAAAATCAACAATCGGGACGAACCAACTCACAATCCCCAACGGTGCTCTACCCACGCTCATACCTGGCATGCAAGTCACCATAATACAGCACTATGATGTGCAAATCCGGAGTTTCAAACCCTCAGGACATCATTTACAAGTATTACCTACCTCGAACCGGCGAGAATTCTAGCCCGCGACGCCTTTGCCCCTCAAACTGGCCTCCACGCGCATCCAATCTATCCAAAATCATAAGGAATACATCATAATATACTAATGGGACATAACCCAATCGAAAGAACTCGAAAAATACTCAAAATCACGAAATTGGCAAGACCCGAGCCCGGGGCCCACGTCACAAAAAATTCCGAAATTCACATTTCCGGAATCCTCGTCTCGCCACGAGTCCGTACATACCAAGATTTCCCAATTCAGACCACAAATGGTCCTTCAAGTCCTAAATTTTAATGTTTTTGCTTCAAACCCTATTTTCTTAATTTTTAGCCATAAATTCATGAATTCCATGGATGATTCTTGTATAAAAATATGTAATTAACTCATAAAACTTACCTCCAACGATTTCCAGTCGAAACCCCTTCAATCCCGTTCAAAAGCTCTCAAAAATGGTTGAAAATGGTGAAGAAATGACCAAACTCGCGGATATATTGCCATTTTTTGGAATCACCGTTCAAAAGCACTGTTCATTGCAGCAGCTTTTTCTCTAAATTGCAGCACATTCATTTTTTTACTAAAATGGCTTTAACTCCATCATACGAATTCGAAATTAGACGATTCTTTTTCATATAGCTCCGTAATTTTGATACTGATCTAGTGGTTCAAACAAAACTGCTTTTGGAGCTTATTTGCTCAGTTCAATACCAATTTCGCTCATTAAATAATTAACTCACATATCGCGTCAAAAACCCAATCGCGACTTGATAATATTAAACCAAAATTTCCAGATCAGTCCTATAATTCATCATTTAAATTCTCGAAGTCTCGAAATAAAATTTGGATCTCTAGAACTAAAAATAGACCTTTGGATCATTACATTTATGCTCAAACGGCAAAAATCTTCCAAAAATAACCCGTTGGGCATCCGAAACACACCTAGACCCCCGAGACCTCAACCAAATATACAGACATGATCTATTACCTCATTACAATTTGCTCGAATCATAAAATCACTATCGTTAGCATCAAAATCATCCGTTTTCAGCAAATTCAAGCTTAAGTTTACCTATAACTTTCAAAATTCTTATTCGATCAAAAACTCAACCAAACGATGTCTGAATGATCTAAAAATTTGCGGATATATCCAAAATTACCTAACAAAGCTTCTGCAACTATCAAAATTCCATTTCGATTGCCGAATCAAAATCTCGCCTATCAACCGGAATTTGCCAAAATTCAACCTTCGCCAATTCAAGCCTATTTCTACACCGGACCTCCAAATTAAATTATGATTTAACTTATAAGTCACATTTCATCATCCGAAGCTAACCAAATCATCGGAATTCGATTCCGAGCCCTCTAACTCATAAGTCAACATCCAGTTGACTTTTCCAACTTAAGCCTTCTTAAAAGAGACTAAGTGTCTCATTTCTCACTAAAATTACTCCAATTAAATTCTAACGCACCCAAAACTGACAATGAAACATAAGGCAACACAATATGGGAAGAACGAGGCGGTAATACCTGATGTGACGGGTCGGGTCGGGTCATCACAACTAGTCTCACAGAAATCACGAATGACGACAGCGGTCGTAGCATCAGTGGTAGAAACGAATGGTAACATCTCTACTGTGAGTAATTCTATAAATTCAGAAGTCGTTGAGGACAATAGAATGAGTAAGATGATAATGGAAAGAGTAAAATTCAGAATGATTGTGTGCCTTCATCTTCAAATGTAACGATCATAGAATTAGCTCAATCAATTGCACATACAAATGAAAATTCACGGGAATTGGAAGCTGATAAGGATCTAATATCTTCGGTGTGGGATAATTTGTTTGCTAGGAATCAGATGGCATCTAATGGCCTTGCTCTATTATACATTCCACCGACGATAGTGGATGGATGTGAGTTATCCAATTAGATCCAACAGAGACGACAAAGGAAGCTGATAAGTGGAAACATTCTCTGATTGTTGCTGTTATTGGTGAAATCCCTGGGTACAATCATATGAAGAGATTCATAAGTCAAAACTGGACTATGGTATGCTCTAAATAATTTTGGCCTGATAGGGGATACTACATTGCCAAATTCAAAGAGGAAGAAGACTTGGAGGAAGTTCTCTATGGAGGACCTTACACGATTAGCAACATGCCTATAATCTTGAAGAGATGGTCTCCTGATGCTGAATTTGATGCAACCTTCCTTAAAGAGATACCTCGATAGGTCTCTTTCCTCAACTTGCCTATTACATACTTGAGTAAAAACTCACTGAGTTGGTTGGGCAGTGCAATAGGAGTATCTCTATTTGCCGATGAATCTACAATAAAGCAATCGAGAATATAATTTGCTAGGATGTTGATTGAAGTAAACATAACTAACCATTGCCAACTCAATTCAAAATACAGGATCCATCAGGGAAGCTATATCAGCAAGCTGTGCGGTTTGAATGGCAACCTGAATTTTGCCCAGATTGTCAACAGATGGGACATGTTTGCAAACGAAATAAAGAAGTGCAAGGAAAACAACAAAAAATGTAGAAAGCAAATGGAAGAGCCCAACAGTCAACTAAAGAATGGAGAAGTAATGGGCTAATAACACAAATGGCACAGGAAACTGCTGAACATACTATGACAGAAAGTATGGAAACAGTATAAGTTATGGAACAAAACAAATCTCCTAGCAACAAGAATGGGAAAGTAGTGATAGAAGCATAGAGTTCTGCTCAGATGAATGGGAAAGAGAATAGTTTAAAGGGGCAAAAGGCTAGTGCCACTACTTCTAGGAATGTTGTGACTGGTGATTTTTCAGTTGCCACACAAAATACATTTGAAATTCTAGCAGGGGAACAAGAGGATAAACAACCACCAGATAGAGGTGGTACAAAGGAACAATCCAAATGACAATGCTTATGTGGAATGTAAGGGTGAAAATCAAAGATATAAATAGAATGAGTTAGCTAATACATCAAAGACAAACATATTACTCTAGCTGGATTAGTGAAAACAAGAATTAAACATCATAAAGCTTCTGAAATTGCCCCTATAATTGCAGAAAACTAGGAATTGGTGCATAATTATGATCAAGCAGCTAATGGTAGAATATGGATCTTATTTGACCAGAACATTTGCAGGTGGATGTAGTACTAACATATGCTCGATTTATACATTGTAATGTTGCTAGCACTAATGTCTGTTGTGCTATGACTGTAATATATGGATACAATTGTGTAGAAATGAGAAAGGGAATGTGGCAAAAGCTTAGGAGGGGAGGATAGAAGAGATGCATATAGTAGTGATTCACATACATGTTGAGTTAGCCTTATACATTGTAATTTGTTACTTTGAAACTAATATTTGAATTACCAAAAAGAAAAATTTTTATTTTTAATTTATAAATAATATTTATTTATTCTATAGATAAGTCTATAATATAAATATAAAAAAAAGAAAATCATAAATATTAAAAAGTTTTAAAAAAATAAAAGAAGATAAATATTCATAATTTAGAGGGTAAAATAGGTATTTGACCGATCCAAAATTTGAAAAATCTAGTGGAGTGACTTTCTGAGTGCAATAAGCATAATTCAGTGACTTTGTTGTTATAAACGAAAGAAAAATGACTTTAGGAGATAATTTGAGATAGTGATGACCATTTGAATAATTGACCCAACTAATTTCTAGTGAATTAGTATTTTTATTTCTTTTGAGAAAGACTTTTTAGTCTCGTCCAACAAGAGAGGTAAAGCCTTTCTATTCACATTAGCCTCTCTACCCAACATTTTCTTACAGCCGGGCTTCGTTAAATAATTAAGACTTTTACTTAGTTTAAAAAGAAAGAAACCAATAATATAGCCACGGGGGATATTTTCATTTAGATAGATAACAAAAAATTATATGTGAAGGACATATATAAACAACTAAATCTGTTTCGTTTGAACCTATAGTGAAACATGTCACAATTTCTTGATGTTCTTGGGTTTTCAAATTGCAATTCAAAATCTTCTAAAGCGAGATGCCTTGATTGTATATACTAATTGTTTGGTAACTTTATTCCTTACAGCATAAAGATCCTTGCATTGAGAAACTTGAGGATAAGATGTAGAAGCTTCACAAAGAACGAGCAACACCAATCTTATAAAGGAGAGCTGCCGATAATGATGATGACAAGAAGGAACTAGTAGCTGCTATAAGTGTTGCAAATCAAGTTCTAAGTAAAGGATGTAATAATGCAGAAACAAAAAAAGTTGTGGCGGCTGCTGCTCTGACTCTAAGAGCAGTTGTGAGGGAAGGAGGGGATTTTTAAATCGAGCTAGATAAATTTAGAAGAGATGGGAATATGCAGAATCAGATGGATGTGCGCAAAAGGGAAAACGTTCAAGAACACAGGAGAACAATAAATGATGTTATGAGAATAGCAGCTATAGGATCCTATCCGCCAATAGAAAGAGAATTAGACACGGATGAAATTGATACCGAGAGCAATGCGTATCAGTCTCAGCGTGATCATTTATCACTCTACGAGACAAATTTTTGGTGATAAACATGAGTATTTTGAATTTTCTGCAGTTGTGAGAAAGTTGTATAGATGGACGAAAGATTATACTTCAAGCCATCGTGATGCACATGTGTCCATTTTTTCATATGTCTCACACTATCTTGGTAAGGAACTTTTGACTTATAAAAAGATTCTAATATGTGAAATATACATATATACATGTTCTTTTAAGACAAATGGTCTGAAACTAAGTACTGTTATTTGCAAGCCCCTGCGTTGGACTCATTTGTAATGGAAGTTGTACCGGATGCAGTACGAGTTGCTGTATTTAGGCTTGGAATGTCTCTTATTTTGAACTTTGAACCTCTATTAGTTCTTTTTTTTTGCTCGACAACAGACTCCAATCACTAGCTAAGATATAACATAGTGGGATAAACTAAGTCAATATTAATAAAGTATGTATATAAAAGGTTTAACATCTTGATTTTTGACACATTGTTAAAATTCTCACGTTAGAACCAATTTGATCGAATTTATTTATGAATTTTATGGATGATAAATATCTGACATGTATGTTCAAATTTTCATGTTAGATCAAATTTGTAAAATTTATCTATGAATATATTTTGATATCAAATATTTTATAAATTATTGGTAAAAGTTCTTTTTCTTTTTCTTTTTTCTTTTTTATTTTTTATTGTCAGTGCATTGTAGAAGTGTAATTCGTCTTGTGCACTATTAGCAGTTATTTTGCTCATTTACGTTTGTAATTTAATTTATTTATGCAATCTGATGTGTCTTGTGCATGCAAATGGAAATAAATTTCTCTATTTCTGTGACAATTCCCTTTCTATGAGCTGTCATTTGTGAGTTCTTAAAGAGGGAAACTAGAGGAGGGTTTTTTATTAGATCAAAACAAGAGTCAAATATTTTTTTCCTTCGAATTGATGTCCAATTACATACCGGAAACTATATATATATATAATGAGAGAGAGACAGCCTGAAATTATGTTCTTTGGATGTACCAAAATTACCTAGATTTCTTGGTATGGAGAATTAGCAAATATTAAGTAGTGCACCAGTTGTGTAGTCCAACTTGCCTTTCAGTTGCCTAATTCAAAGCTAAAACCATAATCTTAAAGGTAGTATTAAACTTTAGACCACCTGAAATTGATTCAAGGAAAATCAGAAATCTAATATTTCGAGTACTGGTCCATTCCTGTGTTGATACTGTATCCCTAGATATATTACTCGAAGACTCGCCAACTGCAGAAATAGCAGTTGCAACCGGCGAGCCAGATGCTATGCGAACAAACAACGTCCGCATGGTCATCGATACAAGCGACGGTACACTCATAACCATTTTAAATAAAATGAAAGAAATGGAAAATAAAAATAAAATACTTTGCGATCAAACGAAAGAACACCTGGGAAGGGTTGACAAAATACCTGGCGCCCCTAAGCTACTACAGAAATGTAATGTGGGAAGTTCTTCGAACAACCATACAACGAAGAAGTTGCTCCTCACCCCATCCCGAAAACCTTCAAAATTTCACCATACTTAAGAATATACGACGGGACCACGGATCCAGAAGATCATCTAATCCACTACATTACCGCGACAAAGGGCAATGACCTGTCAAAAGAACAAGTGCCATATGTGTTGCTGAAAAAGTTCGGTGAGACTTTGACAGGAGGAGCATTGACATGGTACTCCCAGCTACCCGCATGATCCATATCAACATTTGAGGGGATGACGGACAAATTTGCTACCGCCTATGCAGGAGCTAAAAAGGTCGAAGCTAGGGTCAACGACATCGTCGCCATCAAGCAAACAACCGGCGAGGGACTTAGAGACTTCTTGGCCCAATTCAACAGAGAAAGAATGTGACTACCAAATGTGTTTGAAGGAATGGCAGTCACGGCCTTCCAAAATGGGTTAAATAGGAACGGATCAAAGGCAACCAAAAAATTGATCAATAGACTCATGAAGTACAGCTCCCCCCCACCACGTGGGAAGAAATTCATAACGCCTATTGCTTGAGGTAAGGGCAGACAAAGATGATCTTAGTGGGCCAACTCAGCAATAAACGTCAGTCCAAACCGAGGCAAGGAGGGACAGATGCAACGATGGGCGAAGGGATCAGCCCCCGCATCTTATTCAAGAAAGACATCAGCCTTATGTCAGAATATCTAACCCGCCACCTCCGAGACATGCAGATGTCATGCTATGACACACCATTCCCTTTCGAAACAAAAGAGGTGTGCCTCCATTGTTATATGCTCATAACTTCTGTGTTCCCCCTTCTGAGATAGTAAACGCGTTAGAGAAGCTAGGCACGAAGGTACAATGGCCACCAAAAATAAAATTAGATCTGGGCTCAAGAAGGTCAAACGTCCTCTACGAATTCCATCAGGAAAGAGGACACAAGACAGAGGATTGCATAGGCTAGAGGTAAGAGGTGGTCAGAATGTTAAACCATGGGTATCTAAAATAACTACTCGGCGATAAAAAAAGGGCCAACTTCGCTAGAGGATGCGACCCCTCTCAAGGACCTCCAAAACCACCATAGTCGGCATGCACCACACAGATGATCACTGGCAGAGGCGATAATTTAGTGATCAACCATGTGAAATTCACCACCACACACAAACTCAAATGGACAGTTTCTCACGAACAGTATGACAATTTCGAAGACAGTATCATCTTCGAAAGGTTAGATGCCAACGGTTTGTCTTTCCCCAATTATGATGCTTTAGTTGTAACTTTATGCATCACTGATACAGATGTAAAAAAGAATCATGATAGATGACAGAAACGGTGCATGCATTATCCACCCGAGAGTCCTTGTGCAAATAAGGATCGAGGATAGAATAATACCGCGTTGCATAACACTAACGAGTTTTAACAATGCAGTAGAGCAGACGTCTAGGAAAGTAGTGCTGCCTTTCTTGGCAGGGGGAGTCACATTGGAAACAACATTCCACGTCATGAACCAAGAAACAACCTATAATGCCATCATAGGACGCCCATGGATACACGCCATGCTGGCTGTCCCCTCAAGCTTTTATCAAGTGATAAAATTTCCCACCCCATGGGGAGTATTCAGCATTCGAGGTGAACCGCGTACCCCCAAGAGTGCTATCGGATTGCCCAAGATTGCACGCAGACCAAACAACTGAAAGGAGCAAGCGCGGAGGCATATCAATCAACCATGTCGGGAACTAAACCCGACCCACCATCAAAGGTCATCAGAGACCCAAACATCATAGAAGCCTGCAAGGCAACTATAAAAAACCTCGACCAGGTCCAGTTGGACGAGGCCGACAACACAAGAAAGGCTTACATCACGCACAACCTCCCAGAACCAGGTAAGTATCATGAAATTTTAAATAATGTTGACTTATTTTCCTTCTCCCACTCAGATATGACGGGAATCCCAAAGGATATCGCCACTCATAAGTTGAATGTCAACCCACTCTACCCACCAGTATGATAGGTGAGGAGAAAATTCAATGCCTCATCAATGAGACGGTCAGCGAAAAGGTGGAAAAATTGCTCGCCAACAATTCCATCAGAGAATCGAAGTATCCCTAGTGGGTTGCCAATGTGGTCATGGTCAAGAAGAAGAATGGCAAGTGGCGAATGTGTGTGGACTTCATCGACCTGAAAAAAGTGTGCCCAAACGACTCCTTCCCATTACCCCATATCGACCAACTGATCGACGCAACAGCGGGGCTCGAACTGCTGAGTTTTTTGGATGTGTACTCCGGTTACAACCAAATCCTGATGGATGAAGAAGACCAGGAAAAGAAACCATCATCACTCACCAAGGGACTTACTGCTACAAAGTGATGCCGTTCAGGCTCAAGAATGCAGGGGCCATATATCAGAGATTGGTCCCCAAGATGTTCAAAGAACAACTCGGCAAAACAATGGAGTTTTATATTGATGATATGCTGGTACAATCGGCAAAGAATGAGGATCACATCGATCATTTGAAAGAAGCTTTCGAGCTACAGGATGAAGTTGAATCCGGCAAAGTGCGCCTTCGGCGTGTTATGAGGGAAATTCCTAGGTTTCCTCATGTGACAACGAGGGATAGAAGTCACCCCTGATAAAATCAAATTCATCGATGCCATACCAGAGATGCTAACTAATAAGAAACAGGTACAGAAACCTTGTCAAGATTCATTTCACGGTCCTCCAACAGATGCCACAAGTTCTTCAACATGCTAAGGAAGGATCACGTCCTACAATTGAACGAGGAGTGCATCAACGCCCTAAGGAAACTAAAAGCATACCTATCTTTTCCACCACTACACGTCAAAGCAAACCCAGGCGAATGTTTGCTCGTATATCTAGCAATATCTAAAATCTCTGTCAGCACGGTCCTGGTTCGTGAAAACAAAGTTACACAATCTCTTATTTACTATATCAACAAGACCTTAATAGATGACGAGACAAGGTACCCTCACCTTGAAAAACTAGCTCTCGCACTAGTCGTAGCTTCACGCAAGCTTAGACCCTATTTCCAATGCCACCCCATAAAAGTAATAACTACCTTCCCCCTGAGAGGTGTCCTACATAAGCCCGAGCTCATAGGCAGACTCACCAAATGGGCTATAGAGCTCAGTGAGCATGACATAACCTACCAACCGCAAACTACCATCAAGTCGCAGGTGCTCTCCGATTTTGTCGTCGACTTTAGTGTAGATATATTACCAGAGGCGGAACAAGAAGCTCTTCGCACTTCCGCATGCACCGACCTATGGACCTTTGATTCACATCCAAGCAACGGTCGTAGTCAATATAATCCGGTCAATTAAGTCCAGAGTCAATCCCACAGGGAATTAACCTACCAACTGCAACTTTCACAACTCAAGAACACTTCTGAACCAGCTTCCCAAACTTTGAGTATATTTTTGCGGAGGTTTTCTAACAACTAACTTTTGCAAGAATTAAAGACTTAAAAAAAAAGTTGAATGTTGGGTAAATAATATAGAGAAAGACTAAGGTATTGATTTCCCCTATTGATGGAATCCCTTCTGTTTATGCTCATACAAATTGTTAATATTATTCTATCAATCATGAGCGCTATTTCTACTGTAATTCTCTCCCGAGCAACTACGATAATTTACTAGTGCACTCTCCCAAGCTACCCTAGCTAGCTTTAATTTGAATAGTTCACTTAAGATTGCACCCAAGGTTTCGTTATTCCTAATCCCACCTTTACTCCTAAAGTTATAGATTCCTCCAATAACCTAGGTGTGGTGTTATTCAACAATATACCTAAATATGAACTATTTTACAAGTTATGCACACTAAATAGGCACAACTAATTGGGGATCCTACCAATTAACTACAACAAGAACGAAGTTGAACAAATAGAAATCTAGCTAACAATTTGTAATCACATAAATGAGAAGTTCATCAATCAATAGGTTCCATCAAAACCTTAGATAAGGAATTAACTACTCATAATCAAAGAAACAAGAATAATAATTGAATTCATAATCAAAAAATTAATATAAAGGAAAGAAATAAGCTGAGAGAGTTCTGTCTTACTAATTACTTGCACAAGTAGTGAATAATACAATACTTGCCTCTCTTGGGCGAAATCTAGGCTTATATAGAGGGTTTAGGTCTTAAAAATTGAGTTTTTAGAAAATTGGCCTTCAAACTTTTGGCAATTTTCGCGGTTCGTTCGCGGTCGCGAACAGACAACGCCTCTGATTCTCAATATGTTCCGCGAGCCTGTTTTTTCGCGGTTCATTCGCGGTCGCGAATGGACCGCGAATGAACAGTGTTCCGGGTTCTTCATCTAAAGTTTTATGCCAACTTCACTTTTGCTCTTCACTTGGCCTTTTTACCATCTTATGACTCTAAAATAGCTCTTTTAGTCTCCAATGGCTCATGTGTACCTATAACACACCAAAAAACACTAATAAAAGCATTTTGTCATCATAAATAATATCAATTCAACAGTAAAGTGTGATTATTTAGGGCATAATTATAGTCAAATTCACCTATTATCAATACCCTACACTTAAACCTTTGCTCGTCCTCGAGCAACTTTAATCACACTTTAGGCCAATTTTATTAATGTCTCCCCCAAAATATTTCACAAAAGCTATCTTTCATGATTAACCTAAGACATGCACAATCCTTACATAACCGTAAACTCACATGCCAACACATTATTGCTTACTCTAGTTATTATCACAGACTTGCAAATTTACCGTTTTTCTCTTGAGTTACATGCCCTCACACAATTTATTGAGAGAAGTTTCCACACATAAACAATTTAGAACATGGAACTTATAGATATTGGAAAAATTCACTCACTCTCAACAAAGAACATTCATATGCATCCAGACACACCATAGGCTTGCCCCTAGTGTAATACTCCACTAATCGAGTTATTTAATCATAGATCAAGAGGTCTTTAAGGGTTGTAATGTTGGCTACGGGACGGGTAGGATACTTTTGGGTATAGTGGCTAACCTTCCTAAGCACTTTTTTTTTCACAACTTCCCTTTTCGTTTTCTCCCTTATGTCTCCCCCAAACATTTCTTCACCTTTATTTACTTTTCATCCCCAATTTTCTTTTGTTGGTGTAACTGGCCTTTCTACTTTACATATATACATTGATACATCAGTTTTTTTGGCCAACGCATGTACATTATTTTGCCAGTTCACCATTTTCTACCATTCATTCTTGATTTTCCTTTTTTTTTCAACTTCCCTTCACCTCACACTTAGACTTTTGCATATTCATTACAACACAAGTGCTTCTATGAGGTAAAGTAGAACAATATAAGATTTCGATTTTTCATGAACATTCAAGGGTTATCAAAGAATAGGCTTTAAGCTCAAAGGGGTTAACTAGGATATTATGTACAGGTGAATTCATGTCTTGTTGATTTATGGGGTTACACAAAGAAATGCATTTATCATCTCTACAACCAAACAACTTCTATTTCGCTTTGAAAACACACAGGGCAAGTTCTAGGTATCATGTAAAACATATAATGTAGGTAAAATCTCACACACACATAGCATGCAACTCATTTAGAATCCGGTTCATCTACAAAGTCCTATCAATGTTCAAGCAAGTTGTATTGTGCAATTTAAGGCATATCCTAGAATCTACAGTCAAGCTTAGATAATACATTCTCAAGTTCAATTAAGTTTTGCTAGTGTGCATACTTGGGGTTACATGTTAACCTTTTGCCCTCTAATCCTAAAAAGAAAAATCTACCTAACCCGGTTCAATAAAAACCCTTGGAAAAGAACCGTGGTCAAAAGAAAAACCAAGGGGAAGGTGATACACTACCTAGAAAAAGAAAATAAAAGAAAGAACATGGACTACTTCCCTCAAGAGTACTTGTCCTAAATAGTCCGTCATCAGGAAGAGCCCTCTACTCATATTTTTGGATTTTTCAAATTTTTGTTATTTTTTTTTTGTGTTTTTATTCCTACTTAGACCCTTAAGAAACCCGTCGCCAAGTGTCCATCATCGGGCCAAGCCAGCTAATATAATTTATTGCTACATCTACTATATACAATATATGCAAGATAAGTTTCCCACCCCACACTTAAAATCATGCTATGTCCTCAAGGCATAATAATCAATGTATAGCTCAGAAGGGAGAGAAAAACTTACCTGTGACTCACTCAGAGTCGGAGACGGTGGCGGGGTCGACATGACACGCTTGACCCAGTGCTCAGAACCATGCCATGAACCTGTTTTCCGTCTGAGCTTGCCTTTGTGACATCGCGTCTAAGCGCGTGTATAAATGATCCACTGAGGTACGTAAGTCCGCAACCTCCTTCTCTATAGACCTAAGCATAGGTCTAGTAGACTCGGACCTAGATATGCCCGCTCCATGATGAGCGTGCCTAGAAGGTCCGGCGGAGTCCGTGGAATGCCTGAACTGGACAACCGGCACAGGGTCATCCTCAGCATCTAAATCAATTGGGTCATTGTCTCGACCCACCCGGATGTGAGAAGCTTTGAATGGAGCTTTTGGAGGGAGATCACCATCCCAGGGAGAGACCGTAGTCCGATGGCCGTGGCGTAGAGTAGTGACAAGAGACGGGTAGTAGAAACCCTTGGCTTTGAGGGGTCCCCTCAGCACCATCTTGTCATTTATCAGGCGGGCGATGTCAACGTCCCACTGGGTGACAAAGCATCATGTTAGTAATGCCCTATTGAAGTTCACATCAGTGGTGTTGCTTGAGGGCAAAAACCGGTTACATATAATTGTGAACCAGCATTTAGCAATGTGGGTGAAGCTGTTAGAGTGCAATGTTTTGTTCCTTCTCCAGACTGGGAGACCATCAACACATAAGGCCTCAATTAAGGTGTCCCAAGTAACACTAGGCCTATCGTGGTAATAGTCCACGTCGCCAGAAAAGGCGGGCAGTCTAAGAATCTACCTGATAGTAGGTACTTTGGCCCAGACATACTTACCTCGGACGAAGACCGTCCTGGCCATCCCGTAGGGAGCATTAGCATAGAACTTCCTAACCAGCATTTTGTTTACGAGGGCCGGTGCATCGAACAGGAACTCCATCTCGCGACGGCGGATCTCATCGTATATCTTGGGCTTTTCAGCCCGAATAGCTATGATGTCGATTTCAATCTCCTGGAGCCAAGCTTTAGTAGCCTTGGCATGGAAGTCAGCTTCCGCCTCCTCGCCTGTGAATCTAGACTCGTCATAGGTTGGTTGCCTAGACGAGATTGCTGCATGCCTCGATCTTTTAGGAGCCATAATCCTGCACAAAAGAGAAACAACCAAAAAAATTTCCATAACGTTAGAACATCGGTTGGCTACTCAGACTTCACCATCCGTGGAGTACCACAATATTTTCTTTAGTGCTATCATCCCATAACTCCTACTATTAACCAATTATCTAACAAATTCACCAAGTCACCTCACGCACCCCACACTTATTTCTTATGGCAATATAACATGACCCAATTAAACCTACACCATCTCCACTTTTATACAACAACAAACAACCAAAAGTTGGGCAATATCTCCCCCAAAAATATAATATCCAAATACTACAATATAAATTTGCCTATATTGGCCAACCCAATCACCAACTACATCAACTATCACATTGGGTCTACAAAACCACAAAAGTAACACAACTAACCATATTGGAGACCCAACAATACCAAACGTGCCAACCACCCATAACAATATTCTTACTAATACTATACTACACAAACAAATTATTTTGTATAGCTACTACAACTAGCAATATATTTTACAATTCTAAAATTAAACTAGAATTATGTACATTAATTACTTCTACAAAAACTAAGTAGAAAAACTAGAAAAGAAAGATAAAAGAATAATGGAGTAGAGAATCATTACCCAATTTCTGCTCTTGAAAATCCCTCGAAAATTTTCCCAAATCCGAGCTCTCTAGCTTGAGTTTTGTTTAAAATGGCAAAACCCTCATTTTTGAATGTTAAGTACTGTTCAGGTCCGTAAAGCTTCGCGAACGCGGAGAGGAGCTCGCGTTCGTGAAGAAGGAAAAATTAAGTGGCCAAAAATGCCCTTCGATATCGCGAAGGTGGGACTGCGAACGCGAAGACCTGGGGTCATGAGCTATGTGAACGCGACTAGGGCACGCGAATGCATTGAAGAAGAAAATGAAAGGGTTAGGAATTGCCCTATGCGAACGCGAAGCAGTCCATGTGAACGCGGTGGAGAATGTGATGAACTTACGCGAATGCGGGGGTGGGTACGCAAACACATATAAGGAAATTGGCTCCCTCCAAGATTACACTACGCGAACGCGTGAGAGGCGCCGCGAAAGTGAAGGAGGAGTAAGACAAACCTAAGAAAACGCAATCGAAGCGCTGCGAACGTGAAGAAGAAAATCCAACCTGCAACAATTGAGAATTTTTCTGCAATCTTTCAAACTCTAAAATGCCCCGTTGAGCATCCAAAACACACCCGAGGCCCCCGGGACCTCAACCAAACCCACAAACATATCCCATAACATCATTCAAACTTGTACCAATCCTTAAATCACCTAAAACAACACCGAAAATACAAATTAATAAAAGATTCAAGCCTAAGAACTTCAAATTCCAACAAAACCTGCTTTTGATCAAAAACCTAAACAAACCTCGTCCGAATAAGGTAAAATTTTGTAAACACATTATAAATGATATGACGGAGCTATTAAAACTTTCGAAATTTCATTCCAACACTTGGATCAAGAACTCACTATCGGAGCGGAAACTTCAAAAATAAAAACTTCGGCATTTTAAGCCTAAATGAGCTACAGACTTCCAAAATACATTCCGAACATGCTCCCAACCCCAAAATCACCTAACGGAGCTAACGGGACCATCAGATTTCCATTCCGAGGCCGTATTCACACTGTTCTAACTACGAATAACACTTAAGCTCTCATTTAGGGACTAAGTGTGCCAAAACTCTCTGAAACCCAACACCAAACGTCCGGGCAAATCAAAATAGCAGAAAATGAACTTTGGGGAAGCAGTTAATGGGGGAACGAGGCGTAAATTCCCACAAGGCCACCCGGATCATTACATCCTCATACACTTAAATATTTGTTCATCCATGAACGAGCATAGATAACATACCTGAAGTAGTAAAAAGATAAGGGTACTGACTGCCCATATCCTACTCGGTCTCCCAAGTCGCCTCCTCGACTGGCTGGCCTCACCATTGAACCTTTACCGAAGCAATGTTCTTTTACCTAAACTTTCTGATCTGCTTGTCCAAAATAGCCGTTGGGTCCTCAACATAGGATAAATCCTTGTCCAACTAGACTGAACTGAAATCCGACACGTGCGAGGGATCACCGCGATACCTCCGGAGCATCGAAACATAAATTACTAGATGAACTCCGGCCAAGCTAAGAGGTAAGGCAAGCTCATAAGCAACCTCCCCAACTCGCCTCAAGATCTCAAAAGGGCCAATAAATCTCGAACTCATCTTTCCTTTCTTCCTAAACCTCATGACGCCTTTCATAGGTGAGACCCGAAGCAGAACCCGCTCACCAACCATATATGAAACATCACGAACCTTCCTATTCGCATAACTCTTCTGTCTGGACTGGGCTGTACGGAGTTTATCCTGAATCACCTTAACCTTTTCCAATGCATCCTAGACCATCTCTCTGCCCAATAGCCTGGCCTCACCCGGCTTAAACCAACTCATCGGAGACCTATACCTCCTACCATATAAAGCCTCATACGCACCATCTGAATGTTGGACTAATAATTGTTGTTATAAGCAAACTCTGCCAGTGGCAGGAAATGATCCCAAGACCCTCCAAACTTAATCATGCACGCACGGAGCATATCCTCCTGAATCTGAATGGTGCGCTCGGACTGTCCATCCATCTGGCGGTGAAATGCTATGCTCAACTCCACCTGAGTGCCTAACTCCTGCTGCACGGCTCTCCAGAACTGCGATGTAAACTGAGTACCTCTATCTAAAATGATAGAAACTGTAATACCATGCAAACGGACGATCTCCCTGATATAAATCTCCACCAACAGTGCTGCCTCAAGTCCTGATACATCTTCGCGGCACCCGGATGGATGGAATATCGCGAGCTATGGGCCTCTACTATAATCAACCTTCAAAGATCATCAACATTGGGCACACGAATCCGGCCCTACATCCTCAATATCCCATCATCTCTGATGGTCACATCTCTAGCATCACCACGCTGGACCCTATCCTTAAGGACAAACAAATAAAGGCCATTATATTACTGCTCCCTAATACGGTCAAATAGGGATGAACGGGAAACCACACAGGCTAGAACTTGACTGGACTCTAAGAGATCCAATCTCACGAACTAGCTGGCTAGGGTCTGAACATCCATCACCATCGGCCTCTCTGAAGCTGGTAAATATGCCAAACTTCCAAAACTCTCTGCCCGGCGACTCAAGGCATCTACCACCACATTGGCCTTGCCCGGGTGGTACAGAATAGTGATTTCATAATCCTTCAATAACTCTAGCCATCTCCTATAATGTATATTCAGGTCCTTCTGCTTGAGTAGGTGCTGCAAACTCCGATGGACGGTATAGATCTCATAAGGCACCCCGTACAAATAATGACACCACATCTTCAAGGCATGAACAATATCAGCTAACTCAAGGTCGTGGACAGGGTAGTTCTTTTCTTGTATCTTCAA
>JASVEL010006063.1:0-65137 GCA_032618575.1 Nicotiana noctiflora
ACTGCCTGAGAACACAGAGGAATTTAAGAGGACAGATGTGGTAAAAAGCGTGGTGAAGGATTCCTTACATTATTACATATCCTACTATATATTTTTACCAATCTGTCCCCTCCATATATACCCCAAGGTTAAAAATATGGTTTGGTTTACTATAGTAATAACCCTGGAATCTTTATGCTCCTTTTTCCTGTCCTTTCCCTAAGAATGTGATAATATAATTGCAAGGAGAAACAAAACCTGCATGAATATACTTTTGAAAAAACAAGAAGATTAATTTTCTATTTCCCTTATTATGATGTCTCAATTAACTGTAAGCAAAAACCTATTAGGAACCTAGCTAAGTGTAGCAACAGAGTTAGACTCAGGATTTAAAGTTAATATATGTGAAACTACAGTAATTTTTCCCACATATTATATATATATATATGTTTCGTGTTCAAAATATTCTCCCTATGTTTCAATTTAGATGACACACATTCCTTATTAGTGCGTTTAAAAAAGAATGAATATTTCTATAATTGGACATAATTCAACTTTAAACTCTTCACTTTGTCCATTTTTAAGCTTTAATGAGAAGCTTTTATAATCACACAAATGTCATAGCCCCTTAAATTTTTACCCCTTAAGCTTTTAAGATCGCAAGTTTCAAAAATTATTTTTTCAAACTCTGTATCGAATCAAACGACTTTATCTAAATTGAAACGGAGTAATAATTTAAGTTTGAATCCATACACAATACATACACCCATAATGGTGAGTTTAATGTGGAAAAAGGCTATGAGCCCTATGGGCTATGGCTAATTGGAATTTTGTCATTATGAATAGTGTTGGTGGGGGATACAACTTTGTCACCATAAGAAAGAAGCAGAGCTTAAAAGGGAATGTAAGAAATGTGACTTAGATAGAGACCCTTCAAACAGAATCCAAGTTTGTGTAACATCATTCTCCAATTAGGAATGTCATAAATTCGATACTTCATTTCATGTCTTGGATACAACATATATATTAGCTTTTCAACTGTTTCTATCTTTTTCACTCTACATAGATCAATGATCCCTCTTGTTCTTGCATTGAATTTTCAGTGGACAATGACTACTACAACTCCATC
Source organism: Nicotiana noctiflora (assembly GCA_032618575.1). Lineage (NCBI taxonomy): Eukaryota > Viridiplantae > Streptophyta > Magnoliopsida > Solanales > Solanaceae > Nicotiana > Nicotiana noctiflora. The sequence goes on from JASVEL010006063.1 coordinate 1,109, forward strand.
AACCCTTTTTGTCCTCAAAATGAAAGTTTATCCGCTTCAACTTTAAGGGTTACGGTAAGATGGATGAGTTCTTCCACGCTTAATCAGAGGTCTCAAGTTCGAACTTTAAATATGAAAAAATTACTGACAGAAAACACTCTCCTATTATTGGAACTATTGCAACGTAAATTCGGATTAGTCGGGGGCTAATGTAGGTATATTGTGGAAAAAGAAAAGAAGTTTGCAATCTTCAACAATCCTTGTACTCATTTTTTACCTTGAGTTCTGAACAAGTCAAAAATTAAAACCACGTGATATGTCTTCCTTCAAAATATATGAACTAACAAACATCTACAGTAAAATTACAAGTGCAGTGGTTCGACTGGTATTAATTACCTTTATTTAGAGGACGCGGCTGGTAACAACGATCTAGTAAAATTACATATGTGCACTAGGTTAACCTTCTGACAAAAAAAGAAAGAGTAATACGAGATGTGATGAAATAATTCAGATGCGCAAATTACGTGTAAAATTATAGTTATAAAAAAGGGGATTAATACGAGATCTAGGATTGAACAAATATATTTATGTATCTTTTCCATCGTTTTAGAACAAGAATCTTGCATTCCTAGCGTGATTATTAAGTTGTATAACTCCAATGTGGATTAGAAACGTTACATTTGTAAACTCCCTCCGGTCTGCAATGAATCACTAAATTATTTGGACACACAAATTAAGTAAATATTAAATTCTAGACAAAAATAATTACTTTTTCCGGTTCAAAATAAGTGATTCTTTGGATGTTTTCACACATATTAATAAATTTACCTTTTAACATTAATTAACAATATAATTGACTATATTAACTTTTACTATCTCACACAAATACTCCTAACACATATTACAATACTATTTACTTCAAGGATAATGTAGGAAAAAAATAATTTATTCATTCTTAAATTCTGAAAAAATTACTTATTTGAACCATAAGAAAAATGCCAAAAAATCACTTATTTTGGACTGGAGAGAGTAATGTAACTAAATTACCCTTAATTAAATATTGCAGCATAATTATAGTAGCACTTACTTCTCTTCTCAAATTTGAGGAGTAAATGACTTTTCAGGGATACGTACATAAGGGTAAATTTAAAAAAATAAATTAAATTTTTTCTTAATTATATAAATAAATATTTATTTTGAAGTAAAATAGAAAAATAAATTGATCGCTTATTGTGGACCGAGGTGAACACCATTTAATGTTGTGAAGTTGAGAGTATTATAATTAGTAGCACTAATTAATTAGGCCAAGCTTCACATGGTGACAGTAAAGTATAGTATGACCACGAGGTGAGATCAGAGAGGCATAAAAATGGAACACAAGAATCTACTCCCAATGCAGTGTATGTCGAGATTCCACATGGGGTGTTTCCCAGATTTGGGGGTTTTTTCTTTCTTTCTAATTCTTATTACTATTCAAACATATAATAACATGGATGGTAAAGTTCGTCAATATTTTTTTAGGTTAGAGTATTTGCACCATCATTTCACTTTCATAGGTTATAGTAAGTTATTATTTTATAGGTTAAGTTTTATGTATAAAAATATTTATATACAATCATATCATTTATTTGGTAATTATTATAGGTAACTTTTTAATATGAATCAATTGTTAATTTGATAAAAATTATAAATAATGTAGTATTAGAGGGAAATCTATTGATTAAAAAAATTCTTTACACTAATCCTAAATATAATTTAATTCGGTTATTACTTTTCAATCACAATACTGACTTGCTATGAGAAGTTACACATCGTTATAAAGTTAAGTTAACCTGATAATGTACAAAAATTTCTATATTATCTATAAGTAGAACTTGAACTCTATAAAAGTGTGCATAAACATGTAAAGTTTTTGTTTCAACAGGGTTATATTTAACTAACAACAAGTAACTCTTCATAATTTTTTTTGATATGGCACCATGAAAAATAGAATAATAATATGCTATAACCATTTAAAATACACTTATAGTAGGAAAAAATCTTACAATATCAATGTATACAACTTAAATCCTATTATTATTATCCATTTTAACTTTAGTACATTGAGAGGGTAATATTTTCTACATAGTCTAATCATTTAAAACGTAACTACGTACATGCAACTAAGTACTATTTTGATCATGATTAGTTAGTCGTAAGCTAGAAAATAGGAACAATTACATCCTACAATGAGTTAAATTACATTAATAGCGTATTAATATTTTATATAATGAGTGTACATAAGTTAAATCACTTTTATTACCATTGATATCTTTACACTATGTTTGGATCATTATTTCCCATCGTTTTATAATGTATTGTATTGTATCGTATTGTATTGCATCATTTTATGAATACAATGTTTGGATAGATTGTGTTGTTTGTTATTGTTGAATAATAGATTGCCGTTTGGTTCGACTGTATCGTACTGTTTGTAACTGATAAGTTTAGTAAAATACCTTCAATTGTTTAAATATTAAATTTATCAAAAATTATGCATAAAAATAATTTTAAAAACAAAACAGAAGAAGGCAAAACACTTTAAGAAAGTAGAACAAAGGAGCGAGACAAAAGAAGGCAAAACAAAGGAGCACGATTAATTAGAATTGAGTTAAAAGAAAATTAGAAGAAAAAATTAAAACAGAAGCGGCAAAACACCTTTAACATTGGCGGTGAAAGTTCTGGAAAAAAAATAGGTTATAGGTTGGAGATTTAAAGTTAAAAAAAAAAAAAAGATAAAGAATAAAATAAAATTGTGGAATAATAAGATAGAGCATAATTGAAAAGAAGAATAAAAAATAATCTCACCACACTAAATAGATTGTTTAAAAAAAGTGGACCTTTTATTATTTCGGAATAATAAATTTAATAATACAATACAATCAATTTTAATAAAATAAGCAAAACAAATATATTTTAGAATAATAATACAATACGGTACAGCAGAGAATAACCATCCAAACAAGGTGTTTAAGAGGAACTCCTTAACTTTATAGACCTAGGTATTGCTACACCGAAAGGCACATTAATAAAACAACAGTCTGAACATGCAAAGTGTAATTCTAATGTTAATTTAATGGAAGAGACTGCGGCAAGTGCCACCGAGTTAATTATCATCTCTTCTTAATTACTGATTAACTTATTTGACAGTTAGAAATTAAAGATTAAACGGAATCAGTTTTGAAGAAATCAAGATCATTAAAGTTCCTAGGAGTTATACAGTACCATTCACGTGAACTTTGCATTACTCTAAAGATAAAAACAAATTCAAGGTTTAATGCTTGTCTTTTTGTTTTGCTAATGCTATTTGACTTGGTCAAAGTACGGTACTTTAGCAATAATGTTATGCAACCAAGAACAAGGTGGAAAGTTCTTATAGGGAAGAATACCGGGGTCTATTTGGAAACAGCCTTTCTATCCAAGGTAGGGGTAAGGATTGCATACACACTACCCTCTCCAGACACCACTAAGTAAGATTATGCTAGGTTGTTGTTGTTTAAGGCAACCCTTTACCTTTTTTTTTTTAAATATATATAAAAAATGTTCTCTGACGCTTCTTTTAAGGGTTTAATTTGTGTGCATAAGTGGGGTATGACCAAATTAAAATTACCTACAACAGCAAGAAACTGTTAATCCTAATTTAGTAACATAGACTTTTATTCTTTAATTATTAGAGAGTTTAAGTCGACGCTGAAAGTATAAGAGCTATCAATATAATCGGGTAACGTAAATGTAATTACATATAGATCCATTTAATATTTAGTAATCTAAAATAAATAATAAATAACATACTATAATAAATAAAACTATATTAATCACGGAAAAAGATAATTATAATGTTTATATAAATTAAATTCAAGAAGGGTGGGTTCTTGTGGAGGGTCAGGTAGCGTTACACATGCACTGCAAGTCAACAACAACAACAACAACCCGGTATATTCCCACAGGGTGGGGTCTGAGGAGGGTAATATATAGACAGGCCTTACCTCTACCCGAAAGGAAAGAGAGGTTGTTTCCAATCGACATCGACCCTCCGTGCATTGAAAAGAAAGGCTGTTTCCAATGCACTGCAAGTCAAAATGACAATAAATTAATGGATTGCATGATATTTTTAATAAGGGTAGGTCCAAAATTTTCTTATTGAAAAAACATTTAATTTGTCTATGGTATTTTGTGCTAGAGCCAGGTAAACAGCCATGTGGACCTACCATCCACAACAATCTCCTTGGTAGTTTCTTACTACTGAAAATTTACTATATTCAGTCATGAATGCCAGGTATTAAAACGCTAGTAAATGATTTTTGTTATATTATTATACATTATAAAATCATTTTTCAGTTAAATTCGTAACATTCTTTTATAAAGTTCAATTTGCCTATGATTTATTCTTTCATCCTAGTGAATATTGGGTAATAAAGTGAGCTAAACTACTAGTGAAAATGGAAAAGTTGCCAGTAAGAAAGACTAAAGGGGACGAAACACATGAATACAAGCAACATACCCATATGTATATGAAAATGAATTTAAAACAAAAGATCATTAATGCATGGTTGAAGATGAAGTAATCTCTTCGGTGGGTACGTAGAATCACTCCACCACCAACAACAACAACTACCCAGTCCAACATAGTGAGGTTTGGAGAGAGTAATACGTACACAGGCCTTACACCTACCCGAAAGGATAAATAGGCTGTTTCCAATCGACACTCGGCTTAGGAGTAGAAACACTCCACCGTTATTCAGAAAAATATGGTTAAAATCTTGAAACATGAAGCACGAAAATGGCAATATAAATAAGCATATATACCTGGGGAGAGTTGCATCCAATGCAAACTTCAAAACTGCAGATGAACCATAAGCAATGCAAGCAGCTGGAGTGTTATTAATTTCTCAGTTTTTTGCAAATTAATAGAGACTTTTTGCTTTCTTTCTCTCTTTGAATCTATGAAAAATAAGGGTTTCGGTCAGATCTAAAATGTTTAGTTTATAACTGACGTTATAGTTTAGAGAATCATACCACCAAGTTCCAAACAATATATGCGTGGTCTGTGCCATTGAAGTTTGAACAAATATTTTAATCCTCCCATTTTTAAATCTTGACAACAGCTAGCCAAGCTTTTTCCCAGTAACATTATAATATTATTTATACGTTTATCCATACACTTTATATCTATTTTATATGTATCCTACGGAGATTCTTTCTTTCTTTCTTTTTTATTTAATAAATAATATTGTTGCATATGCTAACTCTCACCAATATTTATAGAAATTGAATAATTTTACATATCAATACTTGAACAGATGGAATAAATATTTGCTAACTTTTATCAATATAAATTCATGCTTGAATATATTGTAAAAGCTCACTTAGCGTTTTTTTTTAAATTTTATAATTATTGGTATTTAAACATAATTCCCAAACTCAATTCGTTGATCGTTCGACAGGGTGCACCTGTATTTCTTTTTCGTTTAATCAATTTTTTTTTTAAATACCTTTAAATAAAAATACTTTTCAAAATAAGCAATTTTTGACAGTTTGATTTAACAAACTATTAGTCTTTAATTAAATTGTAATATAAACTAGAAATGAAGAGTTATACCGGCTGAGGTAAATTAATTTAACCAGATTGAAATTACTCAAGCTACTAATTTGTCAATGGAAATTGAACATTGTCAAAGATTATTCTAATAAACAATGTAATTTATCTCTGATTACCATACTTTTTTTCAGGTCAAAAGTTGCTGGAAAAGTGCTTTCTTTCGGTGCTCTAAAATGAAAAACGAATGAATGTGAGATAAAAAGGATGTCACGGACCCCAACATAAATGCTGGGTAAGAAATTGAGGTGGCCCTTGCTTGGCCGTTCCGCACCTTTTGTCTCAAGTTATTTTACCTTTTGATTCTTGAAGATCTCACCACCCTTGATTTTACCTCTTTCTTCCATTAATAACAATAGAAATTGCTATATTGAAATATTTCTATTTCCTTTACAGCGGGTTGAAGAATGAAGAGACCTTAATTTAAAATAAAAACTTTTTTTTCGGTAGAAAAGATAATTAATATATTAAAACATGAGTACAGGGTTTTGATGCTCATGCATTATATTGTAAGTGCTATTGTTAGCTATACTATTAGTTATACAATCCGTAGAAGCATAACTATGTGAGGTATCGCCTCTAGTATTTTTACACTGACGATCCTCCAAACTAGTAGAGACTGTATTTTACTATTCAGGCTCGCAAAATAAATACCAGCTGTCTCATTAGATACAAGATTATTAACAAAACATATATTGTCGCCTTGATCATCCAGCTGTTGTATTGCTGTAGGTGGAACCATGCGCCGGGACGTGAATCCTCGCTGATCTGCTAACAGTTGGTTTGAGACAGGAAAAGGTGGTCGAGCAAAAAATGCGCAATGTAGCAGCAAGTGGCATCCTACTTCCTAGTTTTGCGAGATTATCTGCTACACTATTCTGCTCCTTGTATGCATGGGTGACTACTGGATCACGGAGTGTCCGCAGGAGGTACCTGCAATCCAAAATTAAGTTAGAATACCTCGAAGTTTGATTATCAAGAAGTGTAATTACCTCTTTTGCGACGATTTCACTTTCAGTGGTAGCAGTTATAGTTGTGTTTCTAGACTTAAGCCTCTGAAGAGAGCTTGTAATTCAGCAGATAGACAATCCACATGAGGAATTGGGCCAGCAAATCCCACCATCCACTTGCCCTTGTGATTTCTAATAACCCCGCCAGTTCCATCTTTGTGTGTTGCTAAAGAAGTTGCTCTATCCGCATTGAGTTTAATTTATAAAAATTTATTGATGGTGGAATCCATCTTGGATGTAATGGTACTCTATTAGTAAGCATATATGTTGAGCCTACCAAGTATGCATATTCTATTGCCAGATTTAAAACATTAAAGGGATTAAGCTTTTGTTCTATGCTCAAAAATGTATTTATTAAGAAAGGTCCAAAGGTGCCAAAGACTTGTAGCTAAAAAAGTCTTTGAGTTTACTCTATGGGGATTAATTCCTTTGTAGTTAATGAGCTTCTTCAACCAATGAATAGGGGCATAATTTATGGGGATATTTTTTACTATTATGTTTCGTAATCTTATGATATTTCAGTAATGTTCTACGCAAGAGTAATGAAGAAGAATACGACTTATTGATTCTTGGCTAGCTAGCGAGAATGAGCAGATGGAACTTATTGGAATACTTACGTAGTTTAGATATTGAAGTGTAGGTAGCCTATTATGAAGAACCAACCATAAAAGCTTCTAATCTTTGGTTGCACAGGCAGTTTTCATACCTATTGAAAGTCATTGCAAAGGAAAATTAAATATTTGCTATTATTAGTAAGTTCTTTTTACATTATTTGCACAGTGAAGTTTCCAATAGTTGTTAGGCCCTGTAGGAGTTGATCATGGTGTTGAGCATAGATGGAGATGCATTGCTTGTTGATTATTCTTTCTATGTCACTAGGAATTTCAAAACCAAAAGTCGTCCATTCCCAAGTATTATTTTTTAGAATAGTAGAGATAGTATGAGTATTGTTTAACTTAGGTAATGGGCCTATAAGCATAGACCTTAGAGTTATACCCGTCCTAAGATATAGGTCAAAACATAAATTAATGTGTGTCCCTATTCCTAACCTCCAGTAGATACCCCGCTGACAATGATGCCAACCCTTGATTTTATTACTCCATGTTGAAGAAATAGCATAGCCAGGTTTTTGATGAAGGTATTTACTGAGAAGGGCCATTGCCCAAAGAGCTCCGAGATTACGAAAATTCTCCAGGCTAGGCTTGCAAGCAAGGCATAATTTTTAGTCCGCAAGTTTTGGATCCCTAAATCCCCTTGTATTGTAGGTATTGTAATTTGCTCCCATTTCAAAAGATGCAATCTCTTTCTTGTGTCAGTAGCACCCCAAAGAAAATTCTTTTGGTAAATATTTTTAGTTTATTAATGATATTATTCATAATATGAACATACTACATGATATGATTAGAAAGAGAATTGAGAGTTGACTTTATAAGAATGGTTCTTCCTGTTAGAGTCAAGAATATAGTTTTCCAACCCGCTAACCTATTTTTAAAATTGTCAAGCAGGAAGTGAAAGTCACTGTTTTGAGCTTGTCCATTAAAAAGTGGAACGACCAAATATTTTCTAAGTGAATTGAACCTTTTCTATTGCAAAAGGTATAGCACAAAACTTTTATAAGAAGGGGAGCAATTTTTCGAGAAAAATATTTTTGATTTCTCAAAATTTATTTTTGACCCGAAATGTGATTGAAGTAGTTATGATCATCGATAATTGCATGACAGCTTTGTGTATTGATTTTTGATAGTAATATGATATCATTAGCAAAGAAAAGGTGTGAACGATTGGGACCATTTTTAGAAATTCTAATAGGTTGCCAATGTAGGTAATCTACTTATTGGTTAATCATACGAGAGAGCATTTTCATATACATTATGAATATGTACGAATATAAAGGACCCATTTGTCGAATTCCTCGTGAAGGATTGAAATACGAAGTACGTGATCCATTAATAAGAGTGACGTAGTTGTAGTGGTAACACACGACATTATTAAATATGTGAGAGATTTTGGAATAATAAAATATAAAATAGTTGCCCTCAAGAAGGACCACTCTAATCGATCCAAAACCTTTTCAAGGTCTAATTTTAGAAGCATGTAGCTTGACGTGCCTTTCATTTTATGAAGATGATTAATAATTTCCTGAACTATTATAGTATTGTCAGAAGCTCTCATTCCTTATTGAAAGCTAGATTGGGTTGATCCTATGATCTTATAAGATAGAAGGGGCTTAATCTTGTTAATAATTATCTTAGTAATTAACTTATAAATAGCATTGCATAGACTTATAGGCCTATATTGTTGAATAGTGTATGCATGCTTGACCTTTGGGATAAGGCATATATAAGTACGATTAAGATCAGCTAAAATGATCTTATCAGCGAAGATTCATTTGCAAAATTAGATAACTCTAGGGCCCACGTCATTCCAATATTTGAGATAGAAGAACAAATGTAGACCATCCAAACTAGGTGCATTATAAGGTTTGAATCCCTTCAAGGCTTGAGTAATTTCAACATCTGTACGGATAACTTGTAGGATTTGACACTCACTATTCTCCATGATATTAGAAGGAGCAATCTGAACATTAGAAGTAGAAAATGTATGATTTGTGGCAAATAAATTTTAGTAGTAATCAATTATTTGCGTTTGAATGTCATGAGTGTTAAAAGTTCAATTACCCATTGTATCTTATAAATTAGTAATCCTATTTTTCTTCTTCTCTGAAGAGTAGTCATGTGGAAAAGCTTAGCACTTCCACCACCATCATTTAGCCAAGATATCCGAGATTTAAGCTTCCAAAAATCTTCTTCTAAATGAAGAATGCTACTGTAATCAAGAGTTAATTGTTGCTCTAGATTTTGAAGGAAATTACTAGTAGGGTAGTGAACAGAAGATGGAATACCCATAAGTAACTTATGTTTAAGTTTGAATATATTTCCAAAAGTGTACTTATTCCAGTGAAGAGAAGCCTCTTGGAACTGCTTTGTGGGGCTAAGGAGCACTCTTATCCCAACCGTCATGTACTAGCTGGTGGAATTAAGGGTGTGTTGTCCACACTGTTTCAAACCGGTAGATTTTCTTTTAATAGGGTCATCTAGATTCTAAAGTTAATAATATAGGACAGTGATCCGAGTAAGTACAATATAAATGTTGAACTGTTGCCTCAGGATATATGTTAAAACATTAATAATTTGCTAAAATACTGTCTAGTCATTCTAAAATTGTGTCGCCATGATGAAATTTATTGGTCCAAGTGTTCTTGCTTCCCCTAAATCCTAAATCCATCAAATTACAAGCATTAATAAAATTATTGAACTTATCTGCTCTATTATTACTTATGGGAAGGTCCCAAACTTTTCTTGCGCACTAAGTATTTCATTAATGTCCCCTCCTATCTACCAAGGACCAATTACATAATTTTTCTTAAAATATCGTAAGTTATCCCATAGAGTATTTCTATAAGTGTAATAATTAGTAGCATAAATCACAGATAATAACCATTTGGGAGCAGAAGGGCATACTTTAACATGACAATGGATTTCCTGATATGACATTTCAATTCTTCCACATTAATGAGTGTGATATGCCATAACACCACCAAACCACCTATGAATCTATTGGTAGGTACCGGCGACATGTTTGTAAAATAAACATTAACACAAAGAACTGTATGATCCTACATGTGCATCTCTAACAGTATTGCCAAGACTGGCTTATGGTTGTCCAGTAAAGATCTAAAGTGTCTCCTAATCTCAGCATCGTGAGATCCCCTGCAATTCCAAATGATAAAATTCATATGGTTAGGTGAAAAGGTGACAATTTTAGTTGGAACTAGAATATGTTGAGTGACAGCCTCCATGGATACCATCCCTTGATCCTCTACTACATGACTCGGGCGAAGCATCGAATGATGACCATGGCATATTTCCTATCCTCTTGGTTTGTCATTAACCGAAAATTGAGATTGCATGTGACTAAATCTGGAGGGCATTTCAGTATGAACGTTTTTTCGTACTTCTCTTTGAGGTTGTAGAGATGAATGCCCTTTAGCAACAAGTAGTTCGTCCGTGTTTCCCTCATCTATGCCAGTATTTCCCTAAGCTCCTGATTTGTTTACATGTCTAGTTCATTTGGAGATTGTCGTGGTGATAGAGAGGGACTCATATGGGGATTCAGTAAGTAGTTTGGAGTGACTAAGGTTAAGTATGGTGACCAAGGGTTGAAAGAGTTTATCGGTTGGAACCAAGGTGCATATATCTAATCCCAATGATGATGTGGCAGATCAAATGGGAGTAGATTCATATAAGGGTTGATATATGGGGTCAGTGAGTGCATGGGATACACCCATTGTGGTTGCTGGGAGGTTGATGCTTGATGGTCTACTAGTAATGGAGTCTGAGTTGTGTGCCACTGCGTAAGCATAAACCTCCATCCCAAATCTCATTCCCTCCGTCACAATTTCTACCAAATGTGTCAGATTTTGGACTAGGAGGATTACCTCCTGATTGTTGAGCTCTAAGGTGAAAATCAGAGCATAGCCCTAGAGCCCCATCTCCATCCAAGATTGTAGAGGCTGGTCTGCCATGTGAGGTTGAGACGTGTAAATTAGTGGCATTGATGGGTGTAGAACTTGCGGGCCTTGGATGATCAGATGACTCAGGTAGAAGAATTAGTTGTTGTGAAGGATTTTTGTCTGAAGTAGCTGTTGTAATTTGTGCTGGTAAAGTTCAGACGCTATATGATTTTTGGTTGAAGAAGAAAGCTTGGGTGATTGTGTGTTGTAAGTCTATATTATAGAAGCTTTAAAAGATGATATAGCTTCTTCAGAGATTATATTAGAAAGATTAAACAGTCCAGTAGAGTGTTTTGAAGGGGATAGTGAAGTGGTGTACTGATAAGGGTCTTCACATAGAATGTAATCATGAGAGATTACTGGAGTTGGGGAAATAGTAGTTTCATAGCCTATTGTAGCATGTAAATTATTATTGTTAACAAGAGTTTGTAGAGGTAAATTTGATTTTGTATGATGGTGAATAGAAAGTGTATCTTTTCCTGATTGGTCAGGTAGGGTGGCCAGGTTAATATTTTGGTGACCAACCTGAGGCATATGTGAATGGTTAATTAATGTATGTAGGGTATTGTTTGATTGAGTGTTAGCTTGGGTAAGCATGTTAATAGAGGATGTGTGTATGTTATTATTTATGTCAAACTTAGCTTGATTATGTGGCCCATTAGGCTCATCTGACTGACGCTCAAAATTACAAAGAGTTAGGGTGGGCTTGTAGGTACTGGAAGTTCAAAATATAGCAGTTTAGTTTTGGACAGAGCTAGTATCCATGTCCTCTGAGATAGGGTGAAATTGGTTAGGAAGTTGAATGGGCTTGATTGTTAAGTCAGAAGATTGACCTTGAGTTTGGGCCTTATTTCGCCCATTAGGGATAGAGAACTTACCTGATTCCTCTGGCACTTCATTAAATTCCTCCACCCTTGAGTACCTCATGGTTGAGGTTACTTGTTTTTGTAGTCGATTGTTATTACTTTTTGGAAAAGCAACGGTTTTCCACTCTGTTAATTGAGTTGAAGGGTGGAATTTATAGTGAGGTTTTGTAGCAGAAGTTGAAGCAGAATGAGGACCAGAGGAGTTAGTAATCAGGGATGGGGGGAGTGGTTGTTTTGAAAGGAGCAGTGTATTAAGGCATGGTCAAATTTGCCACATGCAGTACAAAGAAGATTAAGGCCTTCATATTAGATTGTTTGTTTGTGGTTACCAATATGAAGATGTGTTTTGAGAGGTTTTTCAAGGGTTACCTCAATGCAAATTTTTGCATACCTATCCCGAGAAGTTATTATTGTGCATGTATCAACCTTTAACAACTTATCCAACTTTGTTCCCACTCGATGAAGGATTTCCATAGTAAGGAGCTCAGAGAGTCGTACACATAGAGCAAAGTACGTTAGCTGAATGTTGGATGCAATAAACTTAGATTCCCACTGCCTCACATATAGAAAATGATTAAGAACAAACCAAGGACCTTCATGAAGGGCTATGTGCAAGTTCTCCTCTTTCTTAAAATTGAAAAGGAAAAATTCAGATCCAAGGTCAATTAGATACATATTTTCAGTAGGTTTCCATAGTGAAGTGAGTTTTTGCTTCAGTAGTAGATGGCCCCCCCCCCCCCCCCCCAAACACTTTAACAATCACTGATGATTTTTAATGTGTATATAGGCGAGATTTATCATGTAGATAAAGGAATAAATAAATCTTCATCAACCTATGTAGTGTTTGTTTCATCGTAGAAATTGACGTATTGTTATTGAGGACGTTGACTATCAGTAATGGTAACTGAAGAGTTATTTGATATCAGTGTTTGTAAAAAGGTTTTCTTTTGGCCTTGGGAAGGTGAACGGTCATCAATTTGCATTTTTACTATATTAGGGGGTTCTTGGGAAGGTTGTAAAGGAGAGTTAATGGAGCTATATTCCATTATTAGGATTTTAGACAACGTAATGAAGGTAAGGGAGTGTTGTAGGAAGGTTTAGTAGAAAAAGAAGGTCTCACATCTCTCTACGTCTTTTTCTGACCAACTTTCAATACACTACTTTTGATGGTGCTTAAAAGTAAAAACTTACTCACGCTCAAGTGTGGTAGCAAGATGGATTAACAAAATAAGTATGTACTCCTATCTAATATCACTAGTAGGGTAAGCATGATTTTTCGTGAACAAAGTGATACCTTAAAAACTGAACAAATAAATAAAATACTACTAGCAACATCTTAAAAAAATAAACACAATTCGAATCATATTAATAAAATAAACTCAAGTATATTATTAAAACATTTTTTGATGGGTTTCGTTTTATAAAAAAGAATACAAAATAACCTCATTAAAATTAACACTATATATTTTCCTGTGTAAAACACCTTATAATCATTAAAAACCTATCATTTATTTGATTTGACAGATTGTTCTTAATCAATTTCATTGGCAATAAAGAAGATGAAAGAAAAAGAAAAAGATTGGCACGACAATTAATCATGGATGCAACAACATACTTCCTAATTAGCCACTTCCTAGCAATCACAGCTACAGATGGACGAGGAGGAAGAAGAGGAAGGGTCCTCAACAATAAGGAGAGTGAAATACGACATGTTAAGGACATCAGAAACACTAGTGTTCAAGGAAAGAAAAAAAAGGCATATCTTGCGTTGTCTTCAAGATTTGAAGAAATGCTCGATAAATATAAGAGAACTAATGAGTCCACAATGATATACAAGTATGGGGTAATATTGATTTCATGAATGTAATCCAACCACTGGACCAATCAAACCAACATCAACATGGCAGTGCCCTATTTTCCATTGATCCCAACCCGTGTTCTGGGAGGGAGTCCTCAAACCACCACTAGATCAATGACCATGATGGTGTGGAACTGTCGAGGAGCGGGGAACGATGAGTTTAGAAGAACCATCAGATTGCTAGACTACAATAAGCCTTTCTTGGTTTCCCTACTGGAAACCAAGATGTGAGACCACAATGACTTGGTTAGGGACTTTGGCTTCTCTCACCTTGTTCAAGTCGCGACTCAAGGCAACATAGTAGGAATGATCATGATATGGAATGCAAATATAGAACTGTGATGGTACCTGATGTTCATTTGCTATGCACGACAATATTAGTACACAACTATTCATTTCAAACCAATTTAATAAGAAATAAAGTTGTGAAGAGTCACAAACATAAAAGATACTCCAAACACTAACTAAACCAAATCTCGAAATCTAGTGTCCCAAGTAATGGAGCATAATATAAGTGCTACAACCAATGCTTGAATAAAAATACAACTGTTTGAAACAAACAAAAACAGCAAAAACTAGATGAGAGAGGGGACCCCCTTTTAGGGACTACGACTGTTGTAGAACTCTACCTCAAGTCTCTAGATGCATATACGATCCGATCAAAACTCTACTAGACACCTCTAGGACCAACACCAGAATCTGCACAAGAAGTGAAAAAGTGCAGTATGAGTACAACCGTCTTCATATACTCTGTAAGTGTCACACCTAACCTCGATGAAGTAGTGACGATTCAATAACAAGGCATTCACTATAAACATGAATAAATATAATGAAATGATGACAAATAGACAAAAAAAACAAGCATAATTTAAAACTGGATCAAGAAATACATAATAGACCCCAGAATAACATTAAGTTCAATTTTCTCAATACAACATGGAACCAATAGTTATGAACAACCAATATGTCTTCACTATTGTGGCGTGTAATCCGGTCTACAAATATTATTACGCTCTAAACTCGGGGAGCACGATCGACACTCAATCGAGTGGATCCGACCGAGCAAGCCTGTTAGATTCTTTCTACTTGAACTCACTCATGAATATAGAAAAGAAATATTATCATTAATTAAGAAATACAAAGATCTTGTATACAATACTAAATCATTTCCCATAGTTACTTCATTTTAAAGTCTTAGAATACATATATTGTTTTATAGTTTGAAGTGGAATAGATAATTCAAACGTAACATAACTCGTTTGAATTTCCCAGCACCCATTTATAATCCACACTACGTCTACATAGCCTCTAACAGATACAAAAGAGTACAATAATAGTGTCGGCAACAAGGCTCTGGTTATACCTCAAAACGTGATAATATAATAAATAAATGGTACATGACCCCATAATAAAGTAGGTCTGACTAGGTCTGCTGGGAGGAGGACGTACTGCTATCACTGATCAATGTTGCCTGAAGTAGAACCACCTGCATCCATTAAAGATGAAACGCCTCTAACGAAACGGATGTTAGTATCGTCAAAAAGTACTAGTATATATAACTAAAAACCATCTCAATAGAATGAATAATAATACAAGGAGGAACAATCATGAAATCAATAGAAGCCTCAAACAATACCAAAACATCAAGTTAAGAACCACATAAGTTTTCAAGTAAACTTCCATGTTTTTAGGTTGGAAGTTCTTTAGTACCGTTATACTATCATTTAAAATACCACCGTACTTTTACACGGAGTCCGATCACGGTCTGATTGGCTAGGCTTCCTCATTTAAGACAACAACTACAATCACAATTTCAATTACAATTTCCAGCAGAATCACCGCCATGTGTGCGGCATGGAGGACGATCACAACCCGATCGTCTAGGCGTCTTGCCCGAGACGTTATCTATTTCTATCAATCATCTCACTTCATACTTCTTTCGCATCTTTTCATTTCATTGGCACTAGTGGCACAATTATAGTGTAATGACCTAACCGGCCATTTTGAGCTCTAGCATGTCATTTAACAGTTTTAGGTCATGAACAGCTTCATTTCAGGCATTATGACTTGTACATGTGGTCAGAATGAATTTCGAGAAGTCTAGAGTTGATTTGGAAGGAGAGTTCTTATCTTGGAAGCTTAAAGTTGAAAGAATGAACTAGGATTAGAATTTTGAATAAACGACCTTGGAATTGAGATCTGAAAGTTCCAGCAGGTTGGTGTGACATTTTCGGACTTGGGCGCATGCCCGGTTTGGGTTTTGGATAACCCGGGAGCGTTTTGGCGCCTATTGTGGAAGTTAGCATTTTGGAAGAAATTTCATAAGTTTGGCTAGAAGTGCATTTCAGTGTTATCGGTGTTCGTTTGGGATTCCAAGTATATGAATAGCTCCGTATGATAATTCTGGAGTTGGGAGCACGATTAGATGTGAATTATGAGGTCCGTAGGTCATTTTGGAACCATTTGGCTAAAGAGAGAAATTTGAAGGTTTTTGAGAAGTTTGACCAGAAGTCGGTTTTTTGATATCGGGATCGAAATCTAATTATGAAAGTTGTAGTAGGTCTGTAATATTGAATATGACTTATGTGCAAAATTTGAGGTCAATTGGACGTGATTTGACAGGTTTAAGCATCAGAAGTAGAAGTTTGAAATTTTGAAGTTCATTAAGTTGGATTTGTGGTTAATTCATCGTTTTAGCGTTGTTTGATATGATTTGAGGCCTCGAGCAAGTTCGTAATATGTTTTGGGACTGGTTGATAGGATTGGTTGGGGTCCGGGGGGCCTCGAGTGGATTCCGGATGGTTAACGGGTCGAAAATGGAATATTTGGAAAGGCTGAAGTTGCTGGTATTTGGTGTAACCGCACCTTCGAGGGTTTGGCTGTAGGTGAGGAGCCGTAGAAGCGGCTAGGAGGGCGCATATGCAGTTTAAGTTCTGGAGTGAATGGACCGCAGATGCGGCCAAGGAACCACAGAAGCGGGACCTCACCTACGGTAAAAGAGCCGCAAATGCGGTTGTGGGTAGGAAGTGAAGGGGACGCATATGCGGTACCGCACATGTGGTGGCGAAAGTGCAAAAGTGTAAAAAGGGCAAACTAGTGAGGAACCACATAAGCGGTATTAGAACCACACTTACGAAACCGCAGAAGCGGTCAATGGACCGCATGTGCGAAAAGTAATGCAGACAGAGAGGTGTTTTAAAGTCTGGTTTTTTGCCATATCCTCTCATATTTTTCTTGGCTTGAGCGATTCTTAGAGGGTTTTAAGAGAGGATTTTCATCATCAATGACAAGGTAAGCTATTCCTCCAAGTACCTTGAGTTAAATACATCGATTATGTATAAATTATGGTATGGAAATGGATAAAAATTTGGGGTTTTGGTAGAAAGACCTAGAAATTAGTCATCTTGGAATTTAGCCACAATTTTAGGGGTGAAATTAAGAGAAAACTATATATTTGAGTTCCTAAAGCCATGGGTAAACTTATTCTTCCGAAAAACTTCGGATTCGGGGCACGTGGGCCCGAGGGCATTTTGGTTAACTTTTCAACTAGGGTTAGGAATTGCTATAAATAAGATTGTAATGAATAATTGAGCATATATTAACGGATTTGAGTAACCGTTGGCTAGTTTGGGAGCGTGGTGCATCAAGTAGTGTCTTTGGAAGGGCGGAATGCCGGTTATGGATCTTCGGAGCGAGGTGAGTCTCCTTTCTAACCTTGTAAGAGGTAATTGTCCCCATAGGTGAAATAATTAATTATATGCTCCTATTTGCGGAGGCTACGTATGCACGAGGTGATGAGAGTCCATGCGTAGCTATTATTATGCTATTGTCCGGGTAGTTATGACCCAAAAGCATGCTATACTTGGATTATTTATGAACTCATTGATATATTGAATTGCTTAAATCACATTGAACTAGTAAATGAATTTCTAAAATGATTAAACTCCATTTCTTAAAATTTGTTAAAGGAGAATTGGTTTTATTTGTATAAAGATTCCCCGATAAGTTCTTAATTGACCGATTGAGCCTGTATCACTATATGTAACTGCGTTGCATGCATAATTCACGAGAAGGGTATGTATTTATTTATGGAACGGGCCGAATGCCTCGGCAGATTAAATAGATGCATCTATAGGCGCACCGTCGACCCTCGGTAAGTGCACATTTTATTTCTATTGGAGCGGGCCATCGACCTCGGCATGATTTGCGTATTATTTATTGTCTCTTGAGATTTTTAAATGTGAAATTTCCCTTCATGGTTTAATATAAATTGATAAGATAATGAAAAGTAAACCTTGAAAATCTTTTATTATTTGCTAAATGTGTTTTGCTTGTTTTCCGGCTTGAGAGTTAGAACTGCTATATAAAATCCCTTATTTCCTCACACTTTTAGTATATTATTAATAGACCTCTAGTAAGTATTGAAGTCGACCTCTCGTCTCTACTTCTTCGAGATTAGATGAGATACTTGTTGAGTACACGTTGTTTTCGTACTCATACTACACTTGCTGTGCATTTTTGTTGCATGGGTTTATGTGAGGATAGTGGCATGGTTGACACGGAGACTAGGTGAGCTATATTCCCTCGAGGCGACCCGCACCTAGTATAGTCTCCTACATAATTTTATTAATTCATGTCCAATTGTATTTCGGAAGGATGTTGTATTTAAATTTTCTTATCAGTAGATGCTCATACACTTGTGACACCGGGTTCTGTGATGATTTGAAGTATTTTATATTAACTGTTATCCTTTAAATTTGATTTGAGACTATATTCTTTTAAAATTGCTAAATTTGGAAGGAAATTCCTAGATTTCAAAAGTGTTAAAACAAAATTTGGATTAAGTAATTTGGTTGGCTTGCCTGACAGCGGTGTCCGGCGCCACCATGACCCTTAGTGGATTTTGGGTCGTGACAACATGGTATCAGAGCACTAGGTTCCTAGGGTCTCACGAGTCATGATAAAGGCTAGTAGAGTCTCGTAGGTCAGTACAGAGACGTCTGTATTTATCCTCGGGAGGCTGCAGGACTGTTAGGAGTACTTCCCTTCTTGATTCCTTATCGTGTGATTTGATTCCTATGAGGGTTATGCCTTTGTTTCTTCCTACTCAATCTTATGCAACGCGAAGCGCTTGTTATAAATCGAGAATTAAAGAACTATAGTTGTACTATAGATGTGATACGGGATGCTTCTCTCGGTGTAGTTGATTGCATTATTATCGTCACCTTATGGAAGGATATTTTAAGGTTTCAGCCCAGTAACGGTATTTCTGAGAGCTCTAGGGCTAGGCACAAGTTTCCACGATGCTTATTAATAATTTTTCTACGGTATTGTTATGATGGTATGAAGTTTGCCTATGTATCGGGGAGGTGAATGACTTGAAGGGATGTTTACTCAGTGCATAGTCAAAAATTTAGTATTTTATTCCCGACAGGGGAAAGGCAATCGGACTAAGGATGGTCAGATGTGGACTGGTGGAAGTAATGAGACTTGGTAATTGCAAGCGTTACGTAGTTTTCTTCTATGTTGGGGTGTTATTGCCCTAATTGAATGTATTAAGTTTTTTGGTATTACGGTCTTCCATAATTTGCCTTTGGGGCAAGATATTGTGAAATAGTATCGGAGATGCAACTGTCAGATATCACAGGGTGCGGTGGTTCAGGATAGAACCAATATTTATAATGTTGGCGGTTCGATGAACATGACCTTCGAGAAAGTTTAAAGTTAGTCTCAATTTGTGAATTCAAGTGCAATGAAGGTAAAGTTTATTAAGACAACAACTGAGTAGCAAAAGTATGAGTAAAGACACGAGGGAAGTGTTAGAGCGAGTATAAGAGGCCAAGGGTCGAGTGATCGATTAAGAGGATGAGTTCCGCCAAAGTGGGGGAGTGGCGTATGGGATTTGCAGTGGGATGACCACGTACCTTAAGGAGGGTTTGGAGCGATTTGAGAATATTTGTGCTTTATTATTGGGGTCTACGGATCTAATTTGAGGTAGGGATTCTTGTGCGGTAGGAGATTTAATATAACGCAAATGAACCACTAAAGGGAAGAAGGATGCAGCATAATTATGAATTGGAAAGATGTTGTCGCACAATTAAATGATGTCCACGAGGGATAAATGGACATGTGCAGCTGGAGAGTGAACTCAGTCTCAGGATGTGTTATTGAGGTCGTAATGATCGTACCTCATGCGGTAACGTTGGAAGACACCAAGGAGAAGTTTTATAGGTGGGTTAGCTAAGTGATCAGGTTAGCGGTCGCGTGCTTAGCGGAGCTTTTTCAAATAATTCTATTGGCTATTCAGCAAAGTGATTAGTTGTGCGAATGTAGTTGATGATTCAGAGTATAAAAAGAGGGTTTTACAGAAATATTTCAAAAATTTAGGCGGTTGATTGCGCAAGGTTATGCCAATAAGAGATAAAGAATTCCCATGAGTTCTAGAGTTGTGTAATAGTGGCTTCAAGCTAAGTGGGAGAGTCCCACCGCCAATGATTTGGTTGTATGTTTAAATACTTGCGAGGTTTCTGAGTATTAGCATATCGACGGGCTATTTCACCTACGGGAAAAGACCATAAGTGGTAACTTGAGCAAAAGAATTATTAAAAGTGGGCTATCGTTGGCCTTATTGGCCCATGTTAAAACTTGGGGAAGGATTCAAGATTGTGCTTTGTAAAGATGCGGGTTCCCAGGGAAGTGATTCTACTAGGTGCTTCACCAATGAAGCATCCATGTGCTAGAAGATTTATGGAATTGATTATATTCGTGGCCAAGTCAGAGCGGGTGGCTCTCAATAGCGGTCCTAGTGAAATTCAAAAGGATAAAGTGAGGTACCTAATGATTTCAAGCCTATAAGTACAGTTAGGAATCAAGCTTTGTAGTAGCTTATGAGAATAGCCTAGAATGTTCTATGATATGTTTAACTTGCGGTGTAGCACGTGAGAGATATGAAATGGTTTGTGGGATTTGAGGCAACATGGTCTCATGGTTCAAGGTCACTCGGGATAAGTGCAGATGGATGTAAAGAATGGAGTTGGTATTATTTCTAAGGCAATCAAGGATAAATTGAAAGAATGGGGATTGATTAGCCATAGTTAAATTGGCATATTGGTGTCAGTGATCAGTTTCTTTAGTATGATCAAGTTGTGCAAGTGATTTGTGACGGTACGTGTGAGGCTTGTGAGCCGCCATAATTGATTTTATTCAGAAGCATTCTTTTATGGCCTGTTATGTGTAGGCAGATCCCAGAAGGGATATGGTGGCTTACACCACTACTTAGAGATTTTCATATTCTACGGTTATGAGAATTTGCCTGTGTGTTGTGATGTTCCTCCTAAAGCGAGTTTAGTGAAAAGTTTTTGTGTGATGAAGTGTTAGCCTATTAGTGGTTCTGGAGTTATAATGAAGAGTCGTGTTCTATTGTATATTGGCGCATTGGGTGCAGTAAGTGATATGGAATTTGAAGTGGCGATCGAGGTTGCAGTTCGGTGTTAAAAAGGGGGTCACGAGCTCGGTTGAGCTGCAAGGGGGTTTAGATGTTTTGGTATTGTGTTCAGCGTCACTTGAAATCGATATTCTGTAAAAAGGCTTGCATCCTAGTTAAGGAACTTTTGATCATTTTCAGCGTAGTTTGGTTAGTGGTTTGGGTGTACCGACCTATTAATTGTTATGATAAGTGGTGGGAGCATGTCCCACAAAAAGATTGTATAAGTGTGGCATATATCCACTTGATTGACCAAAGATTTAAACCAAGTATGAAGATTGTGGTGTTATCGTCAAATTGAGAATTTATGCCTGGAGAGCACATGGCTTACTGAGTTGTGGACTATGGATGAGTACTCCAGTTATGGTGGTTGTTCTTATGTGTCATTGAAGAATGGAGAGTTATTATGGTCCTTGGAAAGGTTATTAGCCTAGTCCGTGCGTTTAGAATCGGCTTGAGATTGGTGGATGGATTCAAATGTAAATATGGTGTCTATATCATGCCAAACGTGTTCATTTTGGTAATGTGCTCCTTATGGAGGAGTAGTCAAGGTGTTATTTCTTTGTAAGATATTTCATGTTGTGATGCATTGCGCCGTGTGATTTATAAGACAACTTGAGAAATTGCTTATGTGTTGAGGATCCTCGTAGAAGTGATGTTATATGAGCCAAATGGCCCTTGAGATTCAAATTGTATGACGTACCTCAGTTGTACTTGAGTTTTGTAGTTTTTAGCGCTATATGTCCCCTCAGGGATGGTATTATTCACTTAGCATGCTTACGATCAATATTCAATATTTTGTTGTAATGAGAAAATTTAGCTCGATGTGCATCTCCTTATGCGAGATCCATGTATGAATCGGATGGCATGCTGCCATGAGTATGTTATTTGGATCGGCTTGTGCGCCACAACAATGTGATGTTGAGTATAGTTTTCTATATGCTATTTTTGTATGTCTCACTTTCTATGTTCTTGGGAAAGTCCGTATTAGTGCGATCGTTAGGTAATTCCTTCCAGAGTTCATTTTCCCCTTGTATCTCGTTCGAATTGGTGGCTTACTGGCATATGGTAGCATCATATGAGACTTTTGATAATGTCTGGAGTAGCTTATTACCTGAGCAGTTTTATCGAATGAGACAAGATCCTTTGATATGGTATCAGTGCCATCCGATTGTATATAGTATATTATGGAGCTAAGACTATTTTATGGTTCATAATGAGGTGATGGATCTTGTCAAGAGTATAGACCTAATGAATTGTTGACTCGATAGTTGATTATATATTTCTGCATATCTCTTCCATCGTGGTGGTACTGTAAAGGTTAAAATAAGACCTGTGTATGTCATGGGGTGCAATGAGAGCATCAAATTAGTAGGGTTTTGACTAAGTTGATTAGAAAAAGGTTATTGTGGTCCGGTGAGTAAAGTGATGTTAGGTGCAAACTCAACAAAGTTATGCAGCCATGTTTGGGTATAGCGTGAAGTGATTAATATGGTGATCTTATGGTGGAAACAGGTCGGGCATAGTGTTAAGGCCTTGTGAAATCCCTACTCGAAAACCTGTATCCCATAGTGCCAAGTCAGGAGCATGTGTTAGAAATTCATGAATATACTTCGGGGAATAATGCATTATAAAGTCAAGAATAAGTTTCCAGAAAAATGAAAGGAATGCGGTCTAGAATGCGGCCGCAAATCAGGATTGTAGACGACATATCTGCCGCAGAATAAGTTAGAATGTTGGTATAAAAATTAAAGTCATTTATGCGGTCAGTGTGTCTTGATTCTGGGGTGCATTTTGTGGTCCATTATGCAGACCGAATGTTAACTATGCGATCGCAAATGCGATCGCATATTTGACTCGGGGCTCCAATTTTCTAATTTTTAACATGACTTCCATATCAAAATATCACGTGTTATAGCTCATTTTAAGCATTGTTCTCACCATTTCTAGAGAGAGAGAGAGAGAGAGAGAGTTCTTAGAGAGGGACATCCTCCCCATCAAATTGCTCCATAAGATATGGCTAAATCCTTGAAGAAAATCAAGTGAAGACCCCTGGACCTTCATCTCAAGATGTAATACTTTATCACCCCAACTTTTGTTTGTTCTATTCTCAGATATAAGGGGTCACTAATGAGGTTATTCATGGGTATAACAATGGATTCCTTGTATGAATGTCAAACCTTATAGTAGTGGGAGGTGGTGAATTAAAGAGGGGTGCAAAGTGATATAAATTGCTCTAAAAAGGGGCCTAAGATCATATTGCACCTCTAGGGTTTGTCAATATGCTTGAACCAAACTAGAGTCTCAATCTCATCTCTAATTCTCGATTTAATTTGTGATTTTTACTCAATAGATCGAAGTGCTAAGAGTTCCGGAAATTGTAAAAGAGTAAGGAAAAGCTTTATTGAGGTATGTATGGCTAAAACCCCTTTTTATTAGAAATTGAGCTCCGTTGTCATTACGAAAATATGGTAAGAGTTAAATTGGCTAGTGCATTGATTGTCATTATGCATTAATTGAATTGCATATAACTATACATATTTATGAAGGATGTGCCTCAATGTGAAAAATGTACAAATCTTGATAATTAGAGAATGATGAAAAGTATAATTATGTGTTGAATTACTTGGCTATAAGCCGACATTGAAACAAAGAACTATTCATGCTAGCTATGTGCTCATTTACCTGTGATTTGTAACTTGAATTATCATTGATATGTATGGGATATATATTTAAAGGTGTTGACTAATGAGAATTAAGTAACACCTCCAATGAGGTGACCTAGCCGGTCGGGTCGTGATCAGACACCATGCCGCACACATGGTGGTAATGTGCTGATATTGGAATCTGGATATGGAAAATGAATTATTGATTGTGAGTAATGCTTCCAATGAGGTGATCTAGCCGGTTGGGTTGTGATCGGACTCCGCTCGAGATGGCGGTGGTAATGAGAACATCGGTGGACACGTAACGAAAATGTCCTAATCTATGTTGTGGAAATTTTAAGAAGAATTATATGAATTGCTTCTCTGATTTGCCCATATTATTTGCTTGTACCTTTTGATAGTTCTTTCTAGTAAAATGGTGTTTAGTTATACATACCAGTATAATTCAAATGTACTGACGTCTATTTTGCCGGGGGCGCTACATTTGTGTTATGCTTATATGTGGTTATATAGCAGGCACTCCAGTCCATCGGCAATAGCACCTCCTCCACTATCAGTTAGTTGTATTGGTGAGCCCCTTTCCCCTCGGGCCCCTGCGTGGCTTATGCCACTTTTCTTCCCGGAGTCTTATTTTTGTATTTGTGTAAGGTATAGCCGGAGCCTTGTTGCCGGCATTTCTGTATTATTCTTCCGTTATATTTAGAGGCTCCATAGACAAGTTGTGGGTAGTGTCGGGTATTGGAAATTAAAATAGAAATATTGATGTTTGTCAATGATGTATATTACTTGTAATACTCTAAAGGTGGAGAAATGAAATTGCTAATAAAAATGAAATGGAAATTGTTAATTATATGTTGATAGAATTTGATTAATGGAGTCTATTCCTTATTTAATTATGAGTTGGGTTGGGTAGTATGTATGAAACCTGCCAGGACTGCTCAGTCGGGTTTACTTGGTTGAGCGTCGGTCTCACTCCTTGGATTTTGGGGCGCACTCCTTGGATTTTGGGGCATGACAAACTTGGTATCAGATCCTAAGGTTTTAAAGTGTCCTAGGATGTCTTGGAGCCGTGTCTAGTAGAGTCCTTCTTATCGGTGTGTAGTCGACCACATCTATAAGTTGGAAGCTATTTGGACATTTAGGAATTTCACCCTTCTTTGATACTCCAATCGTGCAATAGAGCTCAAGTTAGGGAGCTAATTTTCTTATCTAGGTCTTATTCTCAAGATTAATAACCTTGATGCCATAACCCGCGAATTTGAAGCATGTGGGGAGAGATTGATCCCACCATTGAGTCCGAGTGGATTGTCCAAGGACTTGTTAGGAGAATATATTGAGATATGGATAGATTGGCAAAACATATCGCTAATAAGGGAGCGTCCTTGTCCTTATTGATATCTCTGCACCATCAGATCATGTGGTATATCAGCATGTTACCTACGTACGTTAGAGATGTGGAGTCGAGGGATATCGATTTAGCTATTTCCCTACCAACCTAACATTTTTAAGTGAAGTCAAATCAGAATTTCTACTTATTGTATATGTACATCCATATAGAAGAGTTCTCAAAAATATGGTCTTAACAAGGTATCGAATAACAAAACATTGCGTATATCGACTCTTTTGAGTGAGATGCACTATTCGTGAACCCACTCTACTATGAATTCTCTTATTTACATTCTTATGGAATTAAGTTCTATAATTATGCCCTTGAATTGAGTTATAACTCTAGGATTTATATTTCCTACCTGCTTTTCCTAAATTCTCACCAAGGTACTATGTCCGATGAAATTCTTATAGAATCTTTTATTTAATTGGATAAAATCTACTCTTTTGTGCCCCTACATGCACCATCGTAAAAATTACCTATGTGGTGCCAAGATCCATGCGAAGCATCCCAGCATTGCGATCCTTCTCGAGTCACCCTTTTACTCAGTTGTGTATGGCTTATATGAGTTAAACAGTCAATCTAATCTCTTGCGAATATCATCGTTAAATCTTCTCACCGCCTAGTAATATAAGATCATACCTTAACATCTCACATGAGTGCATGTCAATCGAAATGGTCACCGGGTGAGTGACTATAAAGTCTCTCTGAAAGTGTAGATCCTCACGTCCACATCATAGGAAAATATTGTGTTTGCATAACTTTTGTGAGCACATGATTTTTGCACTAAGCCTTTAAATTCCAAAATTAAAATAAAATGTTTTTGAGTGCAATTACTTGCTTTGTTTGAAATTAATTATATTTTTGTGTGTTTGAATAAGTAAAAAATTAGAAAAAATCAAAAAAATAGTAGTAATTAATTTGTTAGTTTAGTTAATTAGGAAATTAGCAAAATAGTTTAAATAGGAGAAAATAAAGAAAAATAGCAGAAAAATTGCAAAAAATACTAGAAAATTAGAGTAATTAGTAAATTAGGATTTATATTTTTTCATAAAAGAAAAAGAAAAAAAAGTATAAAAGAAAATACATAAAAATCATTAAAACCAGAAAAATACAAAAAAATAAATAAGTATATATATATATATAGGTATAATGAATTGGGGCTAATTGAGAGGCCCAATATGCTAAGCCCAGTAATTTGGCCCGCCTGGCCTTTTAGTTGTGTTGATCACGACCGTCCATCTTAATAGATCCAACGACCCCAATAATTAGTGGTCGGTTTTAATTAATTAATTGTGATGCTTGATCCCAGCCGTCGATTTGGATTAATCCAACGATCGGAGACCTTGGCTTCATAAGGTTCAAAACGGTGTCGTTTAAGTAACGCGCACCAGAGCCGTCGATCTCCCTTCAATGAACGGTTGAGATTACCTTGGACATATGGCCTATATAAGGCTTATGTCCGAAGGCGGCCGTCTCATTTAGCCAATTCAAAACCCTAGAGACTTAGCCGCCCCTGTATCTCTCATCTTCTTCATAATCTTCATCCTCAGCGGCCATGGCGGCCACCACTCCTACGGTGGTCGCCGGCTTCTCTTCATCCCTCCCCTCTTCTTCTATGTTCCTCTTCACTCATAGCACACCCAAGAACCCAGAAAAACACCTGTTCTTCATAAATCCCGGTCACCGGAGTTACACCGGTGACCACCAAAGTATGAAGATCCACCTAAAACTAATGCCAATCTCTTCCTCTCCACTTGATCTATTACCCTACCCCACTGGCTCCCCTCGAATCTACCTAGAACGTTTCGAATATCCCAAAAAGGGTCGTCGGAACCCTAACTCCGGCGACCCCAAGTTCAACCCCAATCAAGACCTCACCTTTTCCTCACCCGTGAACACCTCCTGCAACCCAGAATCAAAAAGGCTTCGCCTTTGAGCCTTAAGAAGAAAAGTCAGAAAAGAAAATTGAAGAAAAAGAGAGTTTTGAAAAGAATGAAAGGAAAAGAAAACAAGAAAAGAGAATAAAAGGAGTCTGGGAGAGTCTGAGAGAATAAAAAAAAAAAAAAGAAAAGAATAGGAAGCTCGGGGGACCGGCCCCGCAAGCTAAGTCCCTAGCCCTCTCTGTGTTTAGCTTATCTTTTCTTTTTGTTATTTTTTGCTTGCTTCATGCTTTCAATTTGTTCTGTTAGGTCTAGTTTAGTTGGTCGCATGAATTAGAGTTATCTAAGTGCCTATCCTTGTTTTCTTAACTTTTGCCTTTTATTTGTTTGCTCTGCATGCTTCTTTCTTAGACATATATTTGTTTTTTATTTCATGCTTTCTTTGTTCGTGTTCTCTGATTTCGTATGTTTTAACCTGTTTAGTATTAGGGTTCTATAATCATCTTATTCACCTCCTTTGTTATTACCCTGTTCTGACTGTTTTAGGTTTAGTTTAATACTAATGTTGATTTTCATCTCATTCATCTTCATATGTATGTTCTCCTGTTTGTTTATTTTAAATCATGTTCTGTTTCTTCCGTGTTTAATCATGCTTTGTTTAGTCTAATACATGTTTTAGGGTTATGATGTGTTTGGTTTGTCTCTCGAAGTTCAAAATTAGATCTTGATATTCATGTTCTCTCTTCTATTCTGTTAGGGTTTTTATCTTGTTAGTTTTCAATAGCTCTTCTGTCATCTTGCATGTTTGATCCTGATACTATGTTTAATTGTTTGTCTTTCATTGTCACTCAGATTTGTATTAGATTACTTTTTGTTGGCTTGCAATATCTCAATTGTTTCTCTTTCTGTATCTTCACATGTTTAGTCTTAGTAAAGCTTGGCAATCTTTATTCATCTCTTATCAAGCTATCCTGTGTTTAATCTGGGATTCACTTCTTTGCTCACAGTTTGGTGGTCTTATTTGAGTTCATTTTAGTGCAAGTCTGGTTTCATGTCATATCACCTCTCATATGCTCTTATTTGCCAATCTAGGTCTGTTTCTCTTCATGATAGATTTAGGTTTCTTTTTTCACCGTTTCTCCATGTTCTTCTTTTCATCATCTTCATCTCATTTGTCATGCACTTGTGCTAGATTTAGGAATGTTATTCTTTGCTTCTTCATGTCTTTCCTATTCTTCATCCCCACTCTTAACATGCATACATCAAGCTAGGAGTAGTATTCTAAAATGAATTCTGATTGCCATGCCCTGTTAAATTTAGATAAGCCTTAGGTTATACCTTGCTGACTGTTATGGCCTTCACTGTACTTATATCATGAATCCTGGCAGTTCTTAAAGTGACTTGAACTGGTAGTAATCAAATCTGAAATTGACATGAATTCATACTGTGTTGCATGTGGTCTGATGATGTGAATTAATTGACTGAAATTCAACTATATCAATTGTTTCCTCTGAGTTTAAGTTAAATTAATGCATGTTGATCTGATCATATGTGTTCCAATGTGCAACTAATGTTGAAAGATGGTTAAGTTCTGCCAGTTCTTGTTAAGCATGAGTATTTGATTAATTGATTGAACTTTAGGAGGATTGGTTATAGCTGTAGTGCTAGGTTTCATAAGTGGTTAGTTTTTAAATAGGATAAAACACCGGAATTGAATAAATAGGTTATAAGTTAAATAATTGGCCTAAGAATGGTCAACCTTGCAAAGGGTTGACCAATTCTATAAGCCCTAACACACAACTCACTGTTAAAAGTGGCTGGTTGTGCAAAAGGGGCTATGTCTGCAAAAGCAAAGTGGCCAAACCTGTAAAGGTCTTGGGCCCAGCTGTTCAGTATATGGTTTTAATAGCCCAAGCCAAGTCTCAACTTGAGACTGGCTAAGTTTTAAATAGTTTAAACATAATAATAAAGCAGGCTATGCCTGCAATTAGTTTAAATTGAAATGATTTGGTCTTCATTGACTGGAATTAGATTAAAAGTGGCTAAAATTGAAATAGTTCTTAAAAAATAAAACTGGCCAGCCCTTAAATACTAATGCCAGGGCTGGCTATTAGTTAAATAGGTGCAAAACAAGCTGAAAATCTGCCCTAGGTAGGCTAGTAAATCAGCAGTGCCCTTAGGGGCATAATTGGGTATTAAAAAGGTAAAATAGTAAATAGTTAGAACTTAAAAGGATAATGGAGTCATTCATGCTCCTGATTTCTGCAATTTTGCAGGGATTGAGGGGTATAATGGTCTCCTAAAAATGGGAAATCTGTAAAAATCTCAAACCCCTAAGGTCATACTAGTAAAAGGCCATAAAAAAGAATCTTAGGAACCTTCCAGCACATGTTGGAAGGGTTTTGATAACTGAAAATAGGGACTTAAGTGTAGATTTGATAATTTTAGGAGGGGAGAAGTGGGATAAAATCCCATAACTTTCTCCCCAAGTTTCAGCCTTAGGTTAACTATAAATACACATTCAAAAGAGCTGAAAAGGGGGTTCCAATCTGAGTAATATAAGAAATACGGGGGTTCCAACATTGAGCAATCTGAAATTCATACTTAGGCTAATTATTGAGAAGAAACACTAGGAAAAACATAGCAATTTAGCAGTGATCATTTCTGGAAATTCCGGGTGTGAGAGCTTGTGGTTTTAATCTGGTTTTTCTGGGCTTTGTTCGATTATCTACTTGGGTTTTTCTCTGATATTCCTGTTGCTGTTTTGCTGTGTTGCTGTTGCTGTGCTTTCCTTCATTTCACTGTTGCATTGCTGCTGATCTTTGTTGTACCTGCTACTTGCTCTTATCCCTAGACTCATTGGTCTTCTTCTCTTTTGATCCAGGTATACCATTCTTATCTTTAAAGCTGTAATGCCAAGTTGCTGAATAAAAATGGAGCTCTAGATTTTGACTGCGTGGCCGAGTAGTATAGTTTCATTGTTGTTTTTTTTCAATTTGTAGTATATATGTAACTGAAAAAAAACAGAAACAAGAAACTATGTAATAGCTAGTAGTAGTGGTAGTATAGTAGTAGTAGTAATTAGTACCTCACCTAGTTAATTAGGTAAAAATCTTAAAAATGAAGTTAGATAACTATCACATAAGTCTCTAATAACAGAAGCTCGTATAGGAGTTAATTAGTATGCTGGCGAAATTAGCTCATCTTGTCAATATCCCTGAGATAGAATAGGAAATTACCATTGAAGTAACCTTAGTGTAAAATTGGTTTTAGGAGCTTCAAATAATTCTGGCTCATATCAGTATTAATAATTGAACAACGGCAATTAGGAATTCAGTACTAAAAATGGAAGTGATCCAGTGTCAAGATCTAAAACAAATCCCTTAGTCATTTAGTGTAATAATCTGGTAACATAACTAGTAATTAGATCAATAGAAATGAGGATAAAAGTGGCTGGTTAATTTAGTTCTCCTCCTAATTAGTTGTAATCATAGAATTTCCTGTACAGTGGCTCTACTCTTTCAATGAATAAAAGCAATCTAAATTCGATCCTATTGATTCGTGTCTTCTGGTTCTTTGCACTTATTGTTATTTCATATTACATTTATCGGTTTTTGGCTCAAATATGCAAGCTATCTTTGAACTACAACGTGAAGTTAACAAAGCCAGCAAGAAGAAGTCGAAAAGCCTGGGTTTCGAGTACCCGAACAGTTCAAATATATAAATGAAAAGAAGACCAGGCCCAATTAAACAAGAAATCACACGGGCCTGGACTATTATAATGCTAGTAATACGATTAAGGAAAGAACAAGTGTAGAAAACATAGTTAAATACAAGTATTCAACCCTTTAATGAAAATTGGGACGAGCCTCGCCCGAATAACACCGGGGCCCCCACTTAGTAATGATATAATACAAATAGACCCGGGAAAGCTAATAGTCAATTCCATAGCTTCTCCCAAAAGATTTAAAAGCCGATAGACGTTACTTTAGGGCACGATTTTAATATACCTTCCTATGAACGAGTGTGCACTTGGTGCGACTCAAATTCAAATCTCGGTAAAGCTGAAATACACCAAAAGTCATAGGCGTACTGGATTGCGGTATGACTCGAGGCGTGTTTTCGCGATACCGCAAATTCCTAAAAATGATATTTAACGTAAAAGCACATTATGTTGTTAAAATTTATAATTGAGTCAAACAAAAGTCAAGAACGACGGTGGAGCGACCGTGCTAAAACCACGGAACCCGGGAGTGCCTAACACCTTCTCCCGGGTTAACAGAGTTCCTTATCCGGATCTCTGCTTCGCAGACATTTATAAGAGTCAAAATTCCTCGGATTCGGGATTAACCGGTGACTTGGGACACCATTGTCATTCCCAAGTGGCGACTCTGATTAATCTCTAATAAAATCCCGAACCGATTGTCCTTAAATTGGAAAAAATCCTTCCCTTACGTTATTTTATCCGTTTTGGGGTAATTGAGCGTCCGGGTATACCCTACAAGTGTATTTATACACCTTTAAGCAATGTGGGGTAGTAAAAAGGGAGGTGTGACAGCTCTGGCGACTCCACTGGGGACCCAACCCTGAATTTCGATTTCAGGGTTTAAGAACTCGAGCTCCTTAGAATTGCCGTTCGCGTTTTTGTTTGACTTCATTATGTGATTTGAATAACATGCTATGTGCTTTATCGCTTTGATATTATGTGGACTGTATATGAAACTGTGCCGAAAACCCTTCTCTCTTCTCCCCCGGGGATGTGCTTACTGGTTGAGACTCCCCTTTCTGTTAAAGTCACCTTAAATTAAGAAAACAGAGGCCGGATAAGTTACAAAGCCGATTGACTCCGCGGGTCACCGGTACGTAGCCCCCTCCTCGATTCGAGTTGTCCGCTCGGGTACACGGTCTAGCAATCTATAAAACCGTAAGATTTTGAACATAGGTCTAGGACGATTATTTGCATCATATTTGACTTAGGGGACTCAACACAGGGGTTGGGTCCGTCTAGGACAGGTGACCCGGTATTGAAAAGACCGAGCATGCTATGTGTTGCATTTTATTGTCCTTGATCGTTATGCGGACCGGCTGAAATCCCGAGATTGGAAAGTTGTTGAAAAGGAAAAGAGAGCGAGGAAAATAATGATTTGTAGAAAATAGGCACATGGAAAATTTGAAAATTTTGAAAAAATAGGTGGAACATTTTTTGAAATAATTAGTCAAATAATCCGACCGAACTACGCAGGTTTGATTCTCGCCATTAGGTGGGATACGTAGGCAACCCTTAAACGGGTCCAACCACACTTTTAGAAAAAGACCAAAAAGATTTTCTTTTCAAATAATCGAGGTGATTGCTATTTTTGAAAATGGCTGAATGTTCCGAAAGGACGACGGAAGGCTGTTTTGCAAAAATGGCCACTTCGGAAATCATTTTTTCTTTTCTTTCATTCAAAAAGTAAAAACTTGCATTGAAAAAGATTTTTCCTTTTCTAAATAAAATCACCTTAATAAATGTGCAGGACGAGCACGATGATGAATGAACAATTTTCCCTAAATAAAATCCCTTTGGAGCTGAGATTATGGTGGTAGGATATGGGATCCGATGGTCAAGACTGGGTCAAAAGGTACTTGAAAGGCCTTACGGGGTTACTCGAAATAGTTCCTCGAGGTGATGTGGTTAGAACGTTGGTCACGTTTTGGGATTCGGCACACAACGTATTTCATTTCCCAGATTTTGAACTTACCCCAACTTTGGAGGAAATTGCCTTTTACATTGGGAAGACCGAGGTTCCGCTGAAAGGAAAGTACCCGGTATCTCCGAGGACGGTGACAGTACATCGCTTCCTCGACTCTTTGAAAATTGCCCGGAATGTTCATAATGAAGATCCGGCCGACGGGTTTTGTTCTTTAAGCTTCATTTACAATAGGTTTGGACACGTTGGGGGTTTCAATGATCTTACCAACAAATTATGCTGTAAGTCCAACCGGGCGAAATGGGAAGAACACCGGAGGTTCGCATTTTTGGTGGCATTTCTCGGAATTGTTGTATTCCCGAGGAAAGATGGACATATCAATATAAAAGTCGCCGGAGTAGCTACCACACTGATAGTACAAGAAAACTGTACTCTGGCCCCGATGATTGTTGCGGATATCTATCGTGCTCTGACTGCATGCAAAGCGGG
The DNA here is from genome assembly GCA_032618575.1 of Nicotiana noctiflora. Classification (NCBI taxonomy): domain Eukaryota; kingdom Viridiplantae; phylum Streptophyta; class Magnoliopsida; order Solanales; family Solanaceae; genus Nicotiana; species Nicotiana noctiflora. The sequence continues at coordinate 34,628 of JASVEL010006063.1, forward strand.
GGCTAGCTTCTTCGAAGGGTGTAACTTGATCTTGCAAATCTGGCTAATTGAGCATCTATGCCACCATCCTTCGTACTCGAGCTATGGTTCGGCCGATCGGACATGTTTGGAAGAGTTTAATGCGTGGACAAAAGAAGTAAAATTGCCTGAAGGAGTCCAAGGTTGGATTGTGTATCTTCGATCACTAACTGACGGTCAAATCGATTGGACGTATGACTGGTTACCTCTTGACGAGGTGATATACATGCCAACAGAGGGATCGCCGTTTTTGATCATGGGTTTGAAGAGTATACAACCTTATGCACCATACAGAGCCCTGCAACAGTTGGGTCGGTGTCAGATTATTCCGAGAGATGGGGATCTCAGTGTGCAAGCTGTGGAGATTGGTCCAGACGGGCAATTCCCGGAAGCAAAAATCCGGCAAATCTGGAACGAGTGCCAAAATTTGAAGATTGATACTTGTGTGCCGAATAGAGCAAAAGGGGAGATATCACCTGGGTACTCCACATGGTACCGACGAGGGGTTGAACACGAACGTCTTTCAAAGAGACCTCACTTGCAAGACTTGATAGAGCAATCCGAGGAAAATCTGAAATGGGCGGCCAAGGAAAAAGAATATAAGGCCAAAATCAGTCTGTTGGAAGATAAACTGAGAAATCTTCATTTCGAAAGCGGCTTACAAGCAGCATCCGATGAAGTAGAAAAGAGACAGCTGAAGAAAGAAAATGATGTGTTGAAGGCTCAAATAGCTCAAAGGAAAATTGCATCCGAGACTCCAGTACGTTCAGCCCGCGATGAAAAGTTAATTGAGATTCTCCGGCGGAAGGTAAATGACTATAGCTTTGATTTGGACGTAGCTGAAAAAGAGTTAGTCAAGGCTCGGAAGCAAATGGACAAAGACACCGAGGAAAGAGCCAAGTTGGTCCGGCAGCTACAAGGCAAGCATGACGTTGAAATAGCTCAGCTTAGAAAGAAAATGATCTCAGCCACAGTCAAAAGTAACAAGATTATCAAAGATCTTGAAGAAGAAAGAGAGCACTGCTACACGACTATGGCTAGATTAGAATTGAAGCTGCAACAAGTGCAAAAGGACAACCAACACACCTTGGATGCCCGCGCTCAACAAATAAGTCGGCTATTGCAAGAAAAAGGGGTCATCAGAGAAAAGATTGTTCGCATCGCCCAATACATCACCCGAAAGACTCAGCTTTGTGAAGATATGACTCGGAGGACTTTCGTATCTGCAGTGAAGTTTTTTGTACGACAAGTCATGGCCGACCTGGATAGGCTTCAAAGGGGTTTAGCATATAGGCCCGCGGCAAGGCCGAACGATGCCTCGCGGGCACTAGGTGCATTAATGTATTCTTAGGTCATGCATTATCTTTTATTTTTCTTTTTAAAACATCACTTTGTAATCAAGGTTTTGAATTATCAATGAGAAAACAAAGTGTTGTTACCAATTCTTTTGCTTTATGTCATTTCCTTTATATCCGCTAGGCAAATAAATAGGAGCGTGATTATGAAAACGGCAAGGAAAAAGAGAGAAAAGAAAAAGCAAGAAAAAGAGAAAAGAAAAAAAAAAAAAAAAAAAGGCAAGAAAAGAAAAAGAAAAGAAGAAAAAAAAGAAAGAAAACAAAATAGCGGAAAAAGAAAAGATGATTGAAGTGAGCAGCGGCCGGGATGATGCATAACGACTCGAGGAAATATATTTGCTTTTTAAAGTCGTTGCATCTTATTTATGCGCTAACAACTAACGAGTGTTGATGTTTGTGAGTCCAGATTTTCTAGGCAACTGGCATACTGGCTACCCACCCATACAACACCAGGTCCAAAAAGATGACAAAGGTTGTATCCCAGGAGATCGAGGCAACCATTGTAGACCCTGCTCACGAAGAAGAAATCGTGGATGTGGCAGGGATGAAAGAAGAAATGTACAAGTTAAGACAGCAGATGGCCGAAATGTACCAGGCTTGGTCAAGAGGTCAACCATTACCAGCCTACCCTGCTAACCCTGCATATGTCCCTCCCGCCAATCCTAACCCAGAGCCACCGACAATGAACTCATCCTCCACCTACCCCGACTACCCTCACTACTATGCTTCCACCTCCCAAATGCCACCACCTCCAACCAAGCAAGCACCACCTCCTATACCACAAGTCGCTCCTGTATATGTGGCACCTCCGCCCGCTGTCATCCACAAATCCTCTAGTGAACCGATATTCCATATCCAGGATCCTCACTACTACCCTCCGGAGCCTACTTTCAGACAACACGATTCTCATGCTCCGATGATGGAAGCAAGTGCCAGGCAGGAAGAGATGGCTCGGAAAGTGAAAAGTCTTGAGAATGCTTTCCGCAATATGCAAGGGTTGGGAGGACAAGTAAGTGTAGCCTACAAAGACCTGTGTTTGTTCCCTGAGGTGCAGCTTCCTGCGGGATTTAAGTTGCCAAAGTTCGACATGTACAACGGACACGGGGATCCGGTAGCTCATCTAAGAGGATATTGTAGCAAGATGAGAGGCGCGGGAGGTAGAGATGAATTGTTGATGGCGTACTTCAGTCAAAGTTTGAGTGGATCAGCGTTGGAATGGTATACCCGACAGGACCATACAAGATGGTTCGTTTGGGATGACTTAGCGCAAGCTTTCGCTAGTCACTTTCAGTACAATCTGGAGATCATACCCGACAGGTTATCCCTTACCAAGCTGGAGAAAAAGCCGGGAGAGAGCTTTAGAGAATACGGTTTTAGATGGAGGGAACAGGCCGCTAGGGTGGATCCACCGATGAAAGAAGGAGAGATGGTGGATTGTTTTCTGCAAGCTCTGGAGCCAACATACTACGGCCATCTAGTGTCAGCAATCGGGAAAAGTTTCAACGAAGTTGTGAAAATGGGAAGTTTTATAGAAGAGGGTTTGAAGACAAACAAGATTATGAGTTTTTCGGCTATCAAGGCCACCAATCAAGCTATACAGAGTGGAAGCGGAGGAGTGATGGGAAAGAAGAAGAAAGAAGAAGTATCAACCATTGAAAGTAGGTCATGGAGTCGCAACCCACAATATAACCCACCCAGACCCTATCGCCAACACCCACCAAGCCCGTCAACTCCATATAATCCACCACCACCATCCTACCCACCAAACCCCTACAACACACCTAGCCCATATAACCCACCACCACCACCATACCCACCAACTGTCCCACATTACCACCACCCGCAAGCCCAAACCCACCCACCACCACCGCCCCATGTGTGGAGAGCTCAAGCTCCACACAATGTGTGCCACACCCAGAACACATACCCAACCCCTAAACCTTACCGAAACCAAAATAGACCCAGGCCGGACGCCTGATTGGAGAAACAAAGCAAAAAAGACATTCACTCCTCTCGGAGAATCATATACCAGTCTTTACCACAGGTTGAAAGAATTGGGGATGTTGAGACCAATCGCACCAAAAAATCCAAACCCACCCCGAAAAGTCTTGATTCTTCTGTCAGATGTGAATACTGTTCGGGAACATTGGGCCACGATACTGAGAAGTGTTGGCAATTAAAGAATGCCATTCAAGATCTTATCGATGAGAGGAGAATTAAAGTGCAGGCTCCCGAGGCCCCAAACATTACCCAGAATCCATTGCCGAATCACCACGAAACGAATATGATAGAACTGGTGCAGGGTGATGGCAATCAAAAACCATCTCAGACCGTCATGATGATAAAGTCGAGTGACAAGTTAGAGAAAGAAATTGTGAAAGAGGAAGCAATTGTTGAGAAACCAAAGCCGGTAGTGATGGGAGGTTTAAAGGTGGTAGTTCCAGGTGCAAAGACGATCGTGACTGTGAAAGGAGCAAGTGCAGAGCCAGTGATCATAAAACCAGTAGTGCAAATGCCAGTGGTGAATACAAAGACCGTGCCTTGGAACTATAACAAGGTAACAGTAGTTTACAAGGGAAAAGAGATTTCTGGTGAAATTAACGAAACGCATGGACTTACCCGATCCGGAAGGTGTTTTGCTCCAGAGGAACTGAGAAAGATGAAAACGGTAAAAGAAAGTCAACTGAAGAAGCCAGTGTCGGAGGAGGAAGCAGAAGAATTTCTTAAGAAAATGAAGTCACAAGAGTACTCGGTGGTTGAGCAGTTAAGAAAGACCCCGGCCCAAATTTCTTTGTTATCTTTGTTGATACATTCGGAAGAGCACCGGAAGGCTCTTATGAAGATTCTAAATGAGGCTCATGTTCCGGAGAAGATTTCAGTGTGTCATTTGGAGAAGATTACCAGCAAAATTTTCGAGTCTAATAGAATCACCTTCTCTGATAAGGAGCTGCCGGTGGAAGGAACTGAACACAATAAAGCATTGTACCTCACGGTAAAGAGTGAAGAGTCGGTCGTGACCAGGGTATTGATTGACAATGGATCGAGCGCGAACATCTGCCCGCTGTCAACTCTAGGGAAGCTGAACATTAGCCCGGACAGAATCCGGAGAAACAGTATCAATGTGAGAGGATTTGACGGCGGAGGTAAGAACACGTTGGGAGATATTATTTTGGAAGTGACCATCGGTCCCGTTGATTTTACGATGGAGTTCCAGGTGCTCGACATTGCCGTATCATATAACTTGCTGTTAGGTCGACCCTGGATTCATGCGGCCAAAGCGGTACCATCTTCTCTGCACCAGATGGTCAAGTTTGAATGGGAACAGCAAGAGATTGTTGTACACGGGGAGGAAAATGCTTGTAATGTGGTAGCACCTTTTGATGGTACTGATGGTGATCGGGGTCCTTGGGTCTACCAAGTGACGGATGCTGTTGAGGTGAATAGAGTTGCTGAAGGAGAAAAGTTATCAACCCCGATGTTGGCACCAACTGCTATGATGGTGGCCAGAGAAATGCTGAGAAACGGATTTGCACCGGGGAGGGGATTAGGCAAAACACTGCAGGGAGTCACTCAACCAGTTCAGCTTCCGGAGAATAAAGGTACATTCGGTTTAGGGTTCAAACCCACCTTTGCCGATATCCAAAGAGCCTCTAAAGCCAAGAAAAACTGGACCTTGCCCAAACCCATACCCAAATTATCTGACACCTTCATCAGGCCTGGTACAAAATATCAACCATCTGCTGCAGCAAAGTGCATTGAGACCCAACTTGATGAAGAAATGCTTGGTTTTAAGAAATTGTTTTGGGAGGTGAATACAATTGAAGCAGGGGAAGGCACGAGCAACATGGACGTGCAATTTGTGGGACCGGGAGTCACATTGAACAATTGGGAAGCTACTCCTTTCCTTATCCGGAAGGAGTCTTGGTAGTTAGCTCAAAATTTCATCCTTGCTTCCCCGAAAGTTGTTATTCTATAGTTTCCCCATTCCCCTCATGAAAAAAAAATCACCATGTATCCCGAACATTGTTCGTTTCTTTTATCAATGAAATGCAGTTTTTCCTTTTTCTTCACTTTTGCCTTATTTTTCTTTATTTTTCCTTTTGTACAGTTTTGCATGTGTTGATTCCAATGCCATGTCATGCGTGAAGGATTCTAGACCCAGTTCTGACAATCACGTTACTATACAAGAAATCGAGGAAGATAGTGAAATAGAATGTGAGGATGAGGAAGCCCTGGAGGAAATAAGTAAGGACATGAAACAATACGAGGAAAAACCCAAACCGAATCTAAGTGATACGGAATCTGTAAATTTGGGAGCGAAGATGATGTCCGAGAAACAAAGATTAGTGTGCATTTGGAGGCACCCCTCAGGGATGAATTGATAGGGTTGTTACATGAATTTAAGGACATCTTTGCCTGGTCCTATGATGACATGCCCGGGCTTAGCACAGATTTAGTGGTACACAAGTTGCCTATCTACTCGGAATGCCGGCCGGTAAAACAAAAGCTAAGGAAATTCAAAACGGACATTAGCGTGAAGATAAAAGAAGAGGTGAATAAGCAGTTTGAGGCAAAGGTCATAAGAATTACCAAATACCCCACTTGGTTGGCAAATGTTGTGCCGGTCCCGAAGAAAGATGGCAAAACCAGAGTGTGTGTAGACTATAGAGACCTCAACAAAGCCAGTCCGAAGGATGACTTCCCATTGCCAAACATCCACATATTGATCGACAATTGCGCCAAGCATGAGATCGGTTCGTTTGTGGACTGTTACGCAGGTTATCACCAGATCCTTATGGACGAATATGATGCCGAGAAAACTGCCTTCATTACACCTTGGGGAACGTATTGTTACAGAGTAATGCCGTTTGGATTGAAGAATGCCGGGGCAACTTACATGAGGGCAATGACCACAATGTTTCATGATATGATGCATCGGGAAATTGAAGTATATGTGGACGATGTCGTCATAAAGTCCAGAAAACAACCTGATCATGTGAGGGATTTGAGGAAGTTTTTCCAAAGACTCCGGAGGTACAATCTAAAGCTCAATCCGGCGAAGTGTGCTTTTGGAGTACCTTCAGGGAAACTACTGGGGTTTATTGTGAGTCGGCGAGGTATTGAACTGGATCCATCAAAGATCAAGGCTATTCAAAGCCTACCTCCGCCGAAGAACAAGAAGGAGGTCATGAGCTTATTAGGAAGGTTGAATTACATTAGTCGGTTCATTGCTCAATTGACATCGACATGCGAGCCGATCTTCAAGTTATTGAAGAAAGATGCAGCAGTTAAATGGACCGACGAGTGTCAGGAAGCCTTTGACAAGATCAAGGAATACTTGGCCAATCCTCCGGTGTTAGTTCCTCCAGAACCAGGGCGACCCTTGATTTTGTATCTGACGGTGCTGGATAACTCTTTCGGTTGTGTTACTGGGTCAACATGATGAGACAGGCAAGAAAGAACAAGCCATCTACTACCTCAGCAAAACGTTTACATCCTACGAGGTGAAGTATACCCAACTGGAAAGAACTTGTTGTGCATTGATTTGGGTGGCTCAGAAGCTAAAGCATTATTTGTCAGCATACACCACGTACCTGATATCACGATTGGATCCTCTCAAGTATATATTTCAGAAGCCTATGCCTACGGGAAGACTGGCCAAATGGCAGATTCTGCTCACAGAATTCGACATTGTCTACGTAACTCGTACGGCAATGAAGGCACAAGCTATTGCGGACCACTTAGCCGAGAACCCGGTGGATGAGGAATATGAACCATTGAAAACATACTTTCCGGATGAGGAGGCAATGCTTGTCGAGGAGATGGAGCAACAGGAGAGGCCAGGATGGAAAATGTACTTTGACGGAGCTGTCAACAGCAGGGGCGTTGGTATCGGAGCGGTACTCATTTCAAGTACGGGTCAACACTATCCCGTCACAGCTCAGCTTAGATTTTTCTGTACCAACAATATGGCCGAATATGAGGCGTGCATCTTGGGATTAAGGATGGCAATTGACATGGGTATTCAAGAGATTTTGGTCATGGGTGACTCGGATCTCTTGGTACACCAAATTCAGGGGGAATGGGAGACACGAGATTTGAAATTGATACCATATCGGTATTGTTTGCACGAGTTGTCTCAAAGATTCCAGTCTATAGAATTCAAGCACATCCCGAGAATGCACAATGAGATTGCAGATGCTTTGGCCACATTGTCCTCTATGTTGCATCATCCGGACAAGACATATATAGATCCACTCCAGATTCAAGTCCGAGATCAGAATGCTTATTGCTTCGTTGTGGAAGAAGAATCGGATGGAGAGCCGTGGTATCATGATATTAGAGAATGCTTGAAAGCTGGCAAATACCCTGAGCAAGCCACTGGAGACCAGAAGAGAGCCATCAGGCGTCTGGCCAATGGATTTTTCTTTAGTGGAGGAATAGTATACAAAAGAACACCAGATTTGGGTTTATTGCGGTGTGTAGATGCACAACAAGCAAAAGAAATCATGATCGAAGTACATGCTGGAGTATGCGGACCCCACATGAGCGGATATGTTTTAGCAAAGAAAATCTTGAGAGCTGGGTACTACTGGCTCACGATGGAGCGTGATTGTATCAGGTATGTAAAGAAATGCCATCAATGCCAGGTACATGGAGATCTGATCCATTCTCCACCTTATGAGTTGCACACAATGTCGGCGCCTTGGCCCTTTGTTGCTTGGGGCATGGATGTCATCGGCCCAATAGATCCAGCCGCCTCTAATGGGCACAGGTTCATCCTGGTTGCAATTGATTATTTCACCAAGTGGGTTGAAGCTAAGACATTCAAGGCAGTGACGAAGAAAGCGGTGGTAGATTTTGTGCATGAAAATATTATATGCCGATTTGGAATCCCCAAGGTGATTATCACAGACAATGGAGCCAATTTAAACAGTCATCTCATGGCGGAAGTTTGTGAAAGGTTTAAGATCACGCACCGCAATTCCACACCTTATAGGCCAAAGGCGAATGGAGCAGTAGAAGCGGCCAACAAGAATATCAAGAAGATTCTCCGAAAAATGGTGGAGGGATCCAGGCAATGGCATGAAAAGTTACCCTTTGCTCTCATGGGTTACCGCACGACGGTACGTACTTCTATCGGAACCACACCTTATACCCTGGTGTATGGAACAGAGGTCGTTATACCCGCAGAAATAGAAATACCGTCATTGCGAATTATAGCCGAATCTGAGATAGATGATGATGAATGGGTAAAGGCCCGGTTACAACAGCTGAATTTGATTGATGAGAAGAGATTGGCCGCAGTCTGCCATGGGCAGTTGTATCAGCGAAGAATGGCCAGAGCATATAATAAGAAAGTACGACCTCAAAAGTTTGAAGTCGGACAACTGGTATTGAGGCGTATCTTACCACATTGGGCCGAGGCAAAAGGCAAGTTTGCGCCGAATTAGCAGGGACCGTTCGTGGTATCACGGGTGTTGTCCAATGGAGCATTATATTTAACAGACGTTGAAGGAAAGTGTGTAGAGACTGCTATCAATTCAGACGCGGTCAAAAGATACTATGTATGATTCCTTTTCAATTGTATGTTTTGTATTTTGTTGTGATTTTGGAATTGAAATGACGAAGGCATTTTATTCTCTATCCAAACACTTTATCCATTGACAACCCCTTTGAGCCTTAATAAATGAATTCTTTCATATCCCTCTCTCGGAATCGCTCTGGTGCAACAAGATCGAAATTGCCAGAATAAAAAATGAAATGATGGAAAATGAAAAAATGATGAAAAAAAAATGAAAAAAAAAATGAAAAAATGAAAAAGAAAAAGACAATAACTCGGGAAAAAGTCAAAAAGAAATCCATCTAACTTATGAAGTTGGATGAACTACGTCTGACTTGATCCCGAAAGGGTACGTAGGCAGTCTCTCTGAGGTTCAGTCACAATAAAGAAAAAATTCAAAAATTCCCCACATATTGAAACTGGGGCAGAAGTTATGTTTAATAATTCCGAGAGTTGTAAATATTTTTAACCTCGTTGAAATTTTGAGCCTTTATATCTTTCTTTCTTAACCCACCCAAAAGCCACGTTACAGTCCAAAGAAAGACCTTCTGATCAATTTTGAAATGATAACAAATACAACGAAGGAGGAGCGAAGCATCGGACAATACCCGTGGAACAGAAAACAAAATACAAAAGGAAAAATGGAAAAAATTAAAAAAAAAATGAGAGAGTCTCATCAGTGAAAACCTTAGCCGGCACTGTGAGACGATTGTGAGGTTGAGAGAAATAAAATGAGAGAGTCTCATCAGTGAAAACCTTAATCGGCACTGTGAGATGATTGTGAGGTTGAGAGAATAAATGAGAGAGTCTTATTGGTGAAAACCTTTCGAGGCACCATAAGGCGATCGTGAGGACTATCAAAAAGAGAAAAGGCAACAAAAAAGAGTATCGGTTTGGGTCAAAGGCAATTCGGAATCTGAATAACGATTGGAACAAACTGGGTCAGAGTTTAAATACATGGCATGGTCAGCGGAATCAGCCAGCAAATACCCAGATAAGTTCCGTCATCTCTCCAAAATACCCTTACCTTTCTTTCATTTTTTCTGCATTTCATTGTTTACCCTTTTGAGAGCTAACTACCAGCTCCTGATAACGGAAGTTGAAACAACACTGGATCAGAAAGGATAGAAGATTGGGGAGGAGAATAAAGAAGCTTGGCAAAAATGGCCAAAGAAAAAGAAAACAAAACAAAAATAGAAAAATGAGAAAAATACAAAAAGAGTCTGCAAGGGACAAGAAGTGGAAAGTCATGAGAAAGCAAAAACAAAGGAAGCAATGAGAAGTGGGGACGGCAGATGCCAGTTGCCAGCAGTTTATATCTAATAAATTTTGTTTCATGCAGGAACAAATTGTCACCAATCACTTTAAAGTGAATGTGACCAATTTGGAAAATTTAAAATACCAAAAAGAGAAAGTTTGCCGAATAAGTGGAGAAATTCACAGGCAAGAGATAAGTTGGTAAAAAGAAAATACCAAAAAGAGGAAGGTAATATCTTTTGAAAGCCACTCCCCAGTCCTCAGGCTGAGGGAATACTTTTCTGCATTCGCATTGCATGTTTAAATTCTGTTAGGCGCCCACCTTCAAATACGGGAATATTTTCTGCATTCGCATTGCATGTTTAAATTCTGTTAGGCGCCCACCTTCAAATACGAGAATATTTTCTGCATTCGCATTGCATGTTTAAATTCTGTTAGGCGCCCACCTTCAAATACGGGAATATTTTCTGCATTCGCATTGCACGTTTAAATTTCGTTAGGCGCCCACCTTCAAATACGGGAATATTTTTTGCATTCGCATTGCATGTTTAAATTCCTGTTAGGCGCCCACCTTCAAATACGGGAATATTTTTCGCATTCGCATTGCACGTTTAAATTCCGTTAGGCGTCCACCTTCAAATACGGGAATATTTTCTGCATTCGCATTGCACGTTTAAATTCGTTAGGCGCCCACCTTCAAATACGGGAATATTTTTCGCATTCGCATTGCATGTTTAAATTCCGTTAGGCGCCCACCTTCAAATACGGGAATATTTTCTCGCATTCGCATTGCACGTTTAAATTCGTTAGGCGCCCACCTTCAAATACGGGAATATTTTCTGCATTCGCATTGCATGTTTAAATTCTGTTAGGCGCCCACCTTCAAATACGGGAATATTTTCTGCATTCGCATTGCACGTTTAAATTCCTGTTAGGCGCCCACCTTCAAATACGGGAATATTTTCTGCATTCGCATTGCACGTTTAAATTCTGTTAGGCGCCCACCTTCAAATACGGGAATATCTTTTGCACATCATGGTTTATACAGTTAAAAAGCCCACACTGGGGCAGAAAAAAAAAAAAAAAAAGAGGTAGAATAAAATCAACAAAAAAGAGAGTCAACAAGAAAAACAAGAAAATCAACAAAAAGAGAGTCAGCATCAAAGAAAATCAACAAAAAGAGGAAGATTCTGCATCACCGGAAAGGGAAGAAGAGCAAGAGCTAGATTAGGAACAATTGTAATCATAGGATCTTAGCTTAGAATAGCTTCTTCATTTTACATTTTCTCCCCCCGGTGTAATAAGGAGTAAGTCAGCAGGTCTCAACAGTGTCAATGCAACAGTGAGTCTGGTAGTTTTTAAAACTGCCAGACCTTCCCGAACTACACTGACCTGATTCCTGTTTAGCCCAGGATATGTAGGCAACCTCTAAAGCAGGGCGCGGTCAAAAGGTTTTCAAAAATGCTTTCACGGAATGTGCCGATGTGCAAAAATCTCTCATTACTGCTCACTTGTCTTTTCACTAAAACTCTTCGTGTTCCCGAGCAAAGAGGGGCAGCTGTGAGCACATGATTTTTGCACTAGGCAAATAATTCCAAAATTAAAATAAAATGTTTTTGAGTGCAATTACTTGCTTTGTTTGAAATTAATTATATTTTTGTGTGTTTGAATACGTAAAAAATTAGAAAAAATCAAAAAAATAGTAGTAATTAATTTGTTAGTTTAGTTAATTAGGAAATTAGCAAAATAGTTTAAATAGGAGAAAATAAAGAAAAATAGCAGAAAAATTGCAAAAAATACTAGAAAATTAGAGTAATTAGTAAATTAGGATTTATATTTTTTCATAAAAGAAAAAGAAAAAAAAGTATAAAAGAAAATACATAAAAATCATTAAAACCAGAAAATACAAAAAAATAAATAAGTATATATATATAGGTATAATGAATTGGGGCTAATTGAGAGGCCCAATATGCTAAGCCCAGTAATTTGGCCCGCCTGGCCTTTTAGTTGTGTTGATCACGACCGTCCATCTTAATAGATCCAACGACCCCAATAATTAGTGGTCGGTTTTAATTAATTAATTGTGATGCTTGATCCCAGCCGTCGATTTGGATTAATCCAACGATCAGAGACCTTGGCTTCATAAGGTTCAAAACGGTGTCGTTTAAGTAACGCGCACCAGAGCCGTCGATCTCCCTTCAATGAACGGTTGAGATTACCTTGGACATATGGCCTATATAAGGCTTATGTCCGAAGACGGCCGTCTCATTTAGCCAATTCAAAACCCTAGAGACTTAGCCGCCCCTGTATCTCTCATCTTCTTCATAATCTTCATCCTCAGCGGCCATGGCGGCCACCACTCCTATGGTGGTCGCCGGCTTCTCTTCATCCCTCCCTTCTTCTTCTATGTTCCTCTTCACTCATAGCACACCCAAGAACCCAGAAAAACACCTGTTCTTCATAAATCCCGGTCACCGGAGTTACACCGGTGACCACCAAAGTATGAAGATCCACCTAAAACTAATGCCAATCTCTTCCTCTCCACTTGATCTATTACCCTACCCCACTGGCTCCCCTCGAATCTACCCAGAACATTTCGAATATCCCAAAAAGGGTCGTCGGAACCCTAACTCCGGCGACCCCAAGTTCAACCCCAATCAAGACCTCACCTTTTCCTCACCCTTGAACACCTCCTGCAACCCAGAATCAAAAAGGCTTCGCCTTTGAGCCTTAAGAAGAAAAGTCAGAAAAGAAAATTGAAGAAAAAGAGAGTTCTGAAAAGAATGAAAGGAAAAGAAAACAAGAAAAGAGAATAAAAGGAGTCTGGGAGAGTCTGAGAGAATAAAAAAAAAGAAAAGAAAAGAATAGGAAGCTCGGGGGACCGGCCCCGCAAGCTAAGTCCCTAGCCCTCTCTGTGTTTAGCTTATCTTTTCTTTTTGTTATTTTTTGCTTGCTTCATGCTTTCAATTTGTTCTGTTAGGTCTAGTTTAGTTGGTCGCATGAATTAGAGTTATCTAAGTGCCTATCCTTGTTTTCTTAACTTTTGCCTTTTATTTGTTTGCTTTGCATGCTTCTTTCTTAGACATATATTTGTTTTTTATTTCATGCTTTCTTTGTTCGTGTTCTCTGATTTCGTATGTTTTAACCTGTTTAGTATTAGGGTTCTATAATCATCTTACTCACCTCCTTTGTTATTACCCTGTTCTGACTGTTTTAGGTTTAGTTTAATACTAATGTTGATTTTCATCTCATTCATCTTCATATGTATGTTCTCCTGTTTGTTTATTTTAAATCATGTTCTGTTTCTTCCGTGTTTAATCATGCTTTGTTTAGTCTAATACATGTTTTAGGGTTATGATGTGTTTGGTTTGTCTCTCGAAGTTCAAAATTAGATCTTGATATTCATGTTCTCTCTTCTATTCTGTTAGGGTTTTTATCTTGTTAGTTTTCAATAGCTCTTCTGTCATCTTGCATGTTTGATCCTGATACTATGTTTAATTGTTTGTCTTTCATTGTCACTCAGATTTGTATTAGATTACTTTTTGTTGGCTTGTAATATCTCAATTGTTTCTCTTTCTGTATCTTCACATGTTTAGTCTTAGTAAAGCTTGGCAATCTTTATTCATCTCTTATCAAGCTATCCTGTGTTTAATCTGGGATTCACTTCTTTGCTCACAGTTTGGTGGTCTTATTTGAGTTCATTTTAGTGCAAGTCTGGTTTCATGTCATATCACCTCTCATATGCTCTTATTTGCCAATCTAGGTCTGTTTCTCTTCATGATAGATTTAGGTTTCTTTTTTCACCGTTTCTCCATGTTCTTCTTTTCATCATCTTCATCTCATTTGTCATGCACTTGTGCTAGATTTAGGAATGTTATTCTTTGCTTCTTCATGTCTTTCCTATTCTTCATCCCCACTCTTAACATGCATACATCAAGCTAGGAGTAGTATTCTAAATGAATTCTGATTGCCATGCCCTGTTAAATTTAGATAAGCCTTAGGTTATACCTTGCTGACTGTTATGGCCTTCACTGTACTTATATCATGAATCCTGGCAGTTCTTAAAGTGACTTGAACTGGTAGTAATCAAATCTGAAGTTGACATGAATTCATACTGTGTTGTATGTGGTCTGATGATGTGAATTAATTGACTGAAATTCAACCATATCAATTGTTTCCTCTGAGTTTAAGTTAAATTAATGCATGTTGATCTGATCATATGTGTTCCAATGTGCAACTAATGTTGAAAGATGGTTAAGTTCTGCCAGTTCTTGTTAAGCATGAGTATTTGATTAATTGATTGAACTTTAGGAGGATTGGTTATAGCTGTAGTGCTAGGTTTCATAAGTGGTTAGTTTTTAAATAGGATAAAACACCGGAATTGAATAAATAGGTTATAAGTTAAATAATTGGCCTAAGAATGGTCAACCTTGCAAAGGGTTGACCAATTCTATAAGCCCTAACACACAGCTCACTGTTAAACAGTGGCTGGTTGTGCAAAATGGTTGTGTCTGCAAATGCAGACTGGCCCAGGCTCTATATTGAGCCCTGAACAGCAAAGTGGCCAAACCTGTAAAGGTCTTGGGCCCAGCTGTTCAGTATATGGCTTTAATAGCCCAAGCCAAGTCTCAACTTGAGACTGGCTAAGTTTTAAATAGTTTAAACATAATAATAAAGCAGGCTATGCCTGCAATTAGTTTAAATTGAAATGATTTGGTCTTCATTGACTGGAATTAGATTAAAAGTGGCTAAAATTGAAATAGTTCTTAAAAAATAAAACTGGCCAGCCCTTAAATACTAATGCCAGGGCTGGCTATTAGTTAAATAGGTGCAAAACAAGCTGAAAATCTGCCCTAGGTAGGCTAGTAAATCAGCAGTGCCCTTAGGGGCATAATTGGGTATTAAAAAGGTAAAATAGTAAATAGTTAGAACTTAAAAGGATAATGGAGTCATTCATGCTCCTGATTTCTGCAATTTTGCAGAGATTTAGGGGTATAATGGTCTCCTAAAAATGGGAAATCTGTAAAAATCTCAAACCCCTAAGGTCATACTAGTAAAAGGCCATAAAAAAGAATCTTAGGAACCTTCCAGCACATGCTGGAAGGGTTTTGATAACTGAAAATAGGGACTTAAGTGTAGATTTGATAATTTTAGGAGGGGAGAAGTGGGATAAAATCCCATAACTTTCTCCCCAAGTTTCAGCCTTAGGTTAACTATAAATACACCTTCAAAAGAGCTGAAAAGGGGGTTCCAATCTGAGTAATATATAAGAAATACATCTGGGGTTCCAACATTGAGCAATCTGAAATTCATACTTAGGCTAATTATTGAGAAGAAACACTAGGAAAAACATAGCAATTTAGCAGTGATCATTTCTGGAAATTCCGGGTGTGAGAGCTTGTGGTTTTAATCTGGTTTTTCTGGGCTTTGTTCGATTATCTACTTGGGTTTTTCTCTGATATTCCTGTTGTTGTTTTGCTGTGTTGCTGTTGCTGTGCTTTCCTTCATTTCACTGTTGCATTGCTGCTGATCTTTGTTGTACCTGCTACTTGCTCTTATCCCTAGACTCATTGGTCTTCTTCTCTTTTGATCCAGGTATACCATTCTTATCTTTAAAGCTGTAATGCCAAGTTGCTGAATAAAAATGGAGCTCTAGATTTTGACTGCGTGGCCGAGTAGTATAGTTTCATTGTTGTTTTTTTTCAATTTGTAGTATATATGTAACTGAAAAAAAACAGAAACAAGAAACTATGTAATAGCTAGTAGTAGTGGTAGTATAGTAGTAGTAGTAATTAGTACCTCACCTAGTTAATTAGGTAAAAATCTTAAAAATGAAGTTAGATAACTATCACATAAGTCTCTAATAACAGAAGCTCGTATAGGAGTTAATTGGTATGTTGGCGAAATTAGCTCATCTTGTCAATATCCCTGAGATAGAATAGGAAATTACCATTGAAGTAACCTTAGTGTAAAATTGGTTTTAGGAGCTTCAAATAATTCTGGCTCATATCAGTATTAATAATTGAACAACGGCAATTAGGAATTCAGTACTAAAAATGGAAGTGATCCAGTGTCAAGATCTAAAACAAATCCCTTAGTCATTTAGTGTAATAATCTGGTAACATAACTAGTAATTAGATCAATAGAAATGAGGATAAAAGTGGCTGGTTAATTTAGTTCTCCTCCTAATTAGTTGTAATCATAGAATTTCCTGTACAGTGGCTCTACTCTTTCAATGAATAAAAGCAATCTAAATTCGATCCTATTGATTCGTGTCTTCTGGTTCTTTGCACTTATTGTTATTTCATATTACATTTATCGGTTTTTGGCTCAAATATGCAAGCTATCTTTGAACTACAACGTGAAGTTAACAAAGCCAGCAAGAAGAAGTCGAAAAGCCTGGGTTTCGAGTACCCGAACAGTTCAAATATATAAATGAAAAGAAGACCAGGCCCAATTAAACAAGAAATCACACGGGCCTGGACTATTATAATGCTAGTAATACGATTAAGGAAAGAACAAGTGTAGAAAACATAGTTAAATACAAGTATTCAACCCTTTAATGAAAATTGGGACGAGCCTCGCCCGAATAACACCGGGGCCCCCACTTAGTAATGATATAATACAAATAGACCCGGGAAAGCTAATAGTCAATTCCATAGCTTCTCCCAAAAGATTTAAAAGCCGATAGACGTTACTTTAGGGCACGATTTTAATATACCTTCCTATGAACGAGTGTGCACTTGGTGCGACTCAAATCCAAATCTCGGTAAAGCTGAAATACACCAAAAGTCATAGGCGTACTGGTTCTGATTGCGGTATGACTCGAGGCGTGTTTTCGCGATACCGCAAATTCCTAAAAATGATATTTAACGTAAAAGCACATTATGTTGTTAAAATTTATAATTGAGTCAAACAAAAGTCAAGAACGACGGTGGAGCGACCGTGCTAAAACCACGGAACCCGGGAGTGCCTAACACCTTCTCCCGGGTTAACAGAGTTCCTTATCCGGACCTCTGCTTCGCAGACATTTTAAGAGTCAAAATTCCTCGGATTCGGGATTAACCGGTGACTTGGGACACCATTGTCATTCCCAAGTGGCGACTCTGATTAATCTCTAATAAAATCCCGAACCGATTGTCCTTAAATTGGAAAAACTCCTTCCCTTACGTTATTTTATCCGTTTTGGGGTAATTGAGCGTCGGAGTATACCCTACAAGTGTATTTATACACCTTTAAGCAATGTGGGGTAGTAAAAAGGGAGGTGTGACAACTTTCATGTCCACTTGGTACCTCCTGCTGTATGTAGCTCACTTTGCTCTAGTATTAAGGTTGCTCGTGGCCTGGTCGTATACTGCAGTTGGGAGTTAATATAGCAAAAGCATGTCCAACTCATAATAGATGTTTATTTTCTCTTTGCACCCCCATAACATGTGTTCATTGTCTTCTTTAGTTAGTGAATCAATTGTGCTAGTTTCCCCACACTTGTTCGATAATCATGAGAGAACATATCCTTCCACGAGTCATGGTAACACTTCCTTTCACGTAAGGACCCTTACTAGGCTCTCCGCCAAGACCAAGCATACCTTTGGGAGTTATTATAGCACAATGCCAGTTTCTCATGTTATTTTGTCTTTCATTAGCATCTGGGTAGTTCTCAAGTTAAAATCTATGAAGAACTCATTAAGAACATCAGCAAACCCTCAATAATTATTCTATACTATCTCATTGGGTTCCCATTTCATGCCAAATTCATCAAGGGTTGATAGCATGTCGCAATTCCTGAGATCGAATGATCTACTCTCGATAATGGAATATCTTCACATGTGTTAGTCCAACGATCTACTCATCGGACTAACTTTCACATATAGGTTTTGGGTTGACCAAGGAGAAATACACCTAGTGACACATTTATATGTAAAAGCCTTTCTCTCGGCCATGCCTTATAACGTCTCGCAATAAGACTCGTAATAGCCGGTTGCATAGAAGTGCGTTGTAGTGCTTCATTATGAAGTAGAGTTGCTAAATATAATTGGATTTTGAATTCTGGAGCTACACATCACGTGACTACATAGAGAGACCTTCTTCAAAAAAATGTAGTTTCTTATAATCGCTTTATATTACCACTGTTCCTAGTGGTTATGATGTAAAGTTTACTTCCATAAGGCTCTTTTCCTTTCTTTTCAGTTGTCTGGCATCATGTGTTGTGTACCCATAATCTTCGATGCAATATTACCTTGATGTCTCTACTAGTTATCTAACAATATTAATTAACCTTACTTTTATGTACTCTACAAGCGCCCTAAGAGTGGGTAAATTTCCCCCTTTCGACAGACTTCTAATGTCTTCAATTCTGTCTAAGCTTGACGATTCCAAGTGGTGCTCTTAGTTGTGCTACGTTACCATCTATTTTCATCTAATAATTTTCAGTGTAAAACTCATTCTTTTTGTTTCATGGTGTCAAAAGAGAAAGTCTTATAGCATCAAGGGTGGGGACATAGTCCTTTTGTTAGAATAAATAAATAATGCTCGTACTCCTTGTAGATGCTCTTCTAATGATCATTTACCCGTTCTGCTTGTCCATGTGACTAGATATCCTAGGTTGCTTATTCCTGATAAATGCATTACGTCAACTCATTCTTTTAAACTTATCCATGTGGCCATTTTGAGGCCTTGTTCTATACCAACTCGTAATGGTTTTAAGTACCTTCTCGTCATTGTTATTTATTTTCTAGGACTACGAGCGCTGGTCTCATGGGATTCAAAAGAAATGATTTTCCTTAAAATTCGAGATTCAATTGCCATGATTTCAAACCAAAGTGTATACCTTTTTCCAAAGTCTTAAATGGGTCGGATTGGTTGGGTTAAGTGATTTTCTTCTTACTCGACTTTTAGAATAATTACTATATCAGTTTCATGCGATAATAGTTTTGCTACCCTTGGTATTACACCTTCTTGGGAGGATAGGAATGTCATTCGTCTTTCTCCCTCGAGCATCATGTTAACCATTAGAATGCCTCTAACTAGTACAAGATTTCTTTCCAACATCTGGATGTCCGAGCTATGTGTTTTTTCATGAGAAAAGGATGAGAGTATGTGCCCTCATATTTTTGCACATATCATGAGCATATCGATTTAAAAGACAAGTTTGGTCATTGTGAGCACGTGATTTTTGCCCTAAACAATAAAATTCCAAAATTAAATAAAAAATATTTTTTGTGTGTTTGTTTGAAATGAAATACATTTGTGTGAGTGAACAATTAAATATGAAAATTAGAAAATTAAAAAAACAGGTTGAGTATAATTGTTACAAATAAGAGATTTTTTAAAGGAAAATTAACAAAAATACATATATACCGGAAAATAAGGAAAAAATAGCAAAAAGTGGAAAAAAATATCAAAAAAATTGGAGAAAATAGGAAATTAAAAGAATTTGAGTAATTGGAAAAGAATATAAAAAATAGAGAGTGAAATATAACAAGAAAATACATCAAAATTATATAAATACATGAAAAAATACATAAAAATTCACATCTGGGCCATTCGTGCAGGTCCAGATGCAATTGGCCCAATTGAACAAAGAGAGTCAGTCCAGTTTTTAAGTAACAAACAATATCAGTCGTTCATTTATCTAATCCAATGACTGAGGATTAATCCAGAAATTTAATAAATTCAATAAGGTTTTTGATGCTAAATCAGAGACGTTCATCCACTCGATCCAATGGAAGAGATCAAAGAACCTACTTAAACTAAGCGGCACCGTTTTGAACATTAGATCCTGGCCGTTGATCATCAACGATCCAATGGCCAGGAGTTGATCAAGTGTTATGCATATAAAAGGTCCGGTCTCTCAAGAGACCGACTATTTCATTTTCTTCCTAACCCTAGCCGCCTTCATGCTTTTCCTTTCTCTCTTCTTGACCTCACCGATCATGGAGACTGGCCACCTTCCACGGCCGTCTCCGGCCATTCTCTAACCCCAAACCACTCTTATCCTATTCTTCTACCCCAAACCACCATTGAAAACCAGGAAAATCCCAAAATCCCCACATCTTGAAAATTCGGTCACCGGATTGCTCCTCTGGTGACCACCAATCTTTGACACTGGTCTTCAAACTAACACCTTAAACCCCCCCCCCCCCTCTCGATCTACAACCCCACATAAACCATTTCCTTCGAATCCTTCTCTAACTGTTCGAATATCCAAAAAAGAGTTGCCGGAACCCTAACTCCGGTCGACTCAAACCAAACCCCAAACCAAAGACCCTCTTTTTTACATCTCTAAACATACTCCTTCTGTTAAAACCAATAAAAGACTTCGAGTTTGAAGTCTGAAATCTGAAAAGAAGAAAAGGAAACTAAAAAAGAAAAAGAAAAAGAAAAGGAAAAGAAAAGGAAACAAAATGGGAAGCTCAGGAGACAAATCTTGCGAGCTAAGTCCCCAACCCTATGTTTTTCTATTTTTTGATTGATGAACATGTTTTGTGTTCTTTTTTGTTATATTTTTGAATGTTTGCATGTTAGATTTTATTCGACTTCTCTTCATTTTATCTTTTATGATTCTGTTTTTATTAGATTTTCTAATACTCTTTGTTAATAGCATGCTTCACTAGTTTATTGTTAGCTGGCTATTACACTTGACTATGCATGCTCGAGCACTTTAGGGTTTTCTGTTAGACTTTAACATGACAATATTCTAATTATGCCTCTTATGTCAAATATGATATGCTGTGCTTGAAATCTGAATTATGAAGTTATTTGATTGAAATTCAACAATATTCAAAGTTCCCCTCTGAGTTTTGGTTAAATGGCAAATGATTCTGATTTTGTGGCTATGTGTGCAATTTGATATGAAAAGGTTATATCTATAATAGTTTCATGTTATTAGACTGCAATTAAGCTTAATATGTTTTAGGGTAATATTGGTTATAGTTGTTTAGACAATTAATTGATTAGTTTTGAAACATGAAAGTAGTTTAATTAGATTAAAAATGAAAATAACATAAAAAGTTGCTAAAATTGAAATAACAATAGAGTGGTCAGTGTTAAAACTGGCTAACTTTGTAAAACTCTAAGTCTGAATCCAACTGGTTAATTCTGAAATTAGCTTAACTCTTAGTAATAGACAATAAAAGCCTAAAATGGTTAGATTTGTAAGTCTTAAACTAGCCTTAAAGAGGCTATTGAATAATAGTGCTTAAATTTGTAAAAGACAAGTCCAAATACTGGACTGGCTAAGACTGAAAGGCTTAATCCTTGATCAATAAACATGCTAGTCCCGCAAACTAACTCTAATACAGAAAATGAAAAGAAAACCTCTTAAAAGAGGTTAAAATTGAAATGAAATTAAGGATCTAATCTGGCTAAATCTTAAAGACTAATATAGGAAGTGGCCAGAAGTTAAATATGGGTTAAAACAGAACACCCAGACTTGAATAAGGTCGGGTAAATAACAATTGACAATAAGGGTATAATTTGAAATAAAAATGGCATAATTGTGGATTTAACAGAGCCTATAAGGACATTCAATAAATAAGTTTGTTACTCCAACACGACTACCAGAAGGAAAAGTTAGACCCACGAATAATAAAAATTAGTATGGGCTGGTGAACAAGATAAACTAAATATGAATTAGGGACGGAGTGATTTGATAATGGTTGAAATCATGAGAATTTCATATTTGATTTCGGCAATAATAGAATGGACAATACAAGAATATGCATGAGAAATCTTCAGAGAATGGTCATTTTGGAATATGCTTCCCTAAAGCAAGCAATGTGAGCAAACTTAAGCTTAAAGGACTGTATGTGTCGGTTATACTAACTGTCACCCTCGTGAGTAAGGAATTTTTTTCCCTTGGTACCCAAGGATTACTGTAAGGCGAGTAAGGTTCAACGATGATGTGAAAAGATGCCAAAGAGGAATAGGTAAAGCATCTATAGGTAGATCGTTATAGCTCCAACTCTTAGTACTCCCAAAGGGGGAATATAGAGTGATGTGGCATTAAGTCAGAATTAAGTGGTTCTAGTATCTATAGAATGGTAAAAGAAAAATGCAATAAAAATGAGAAAGGGATGAGATTGCAAATATTAGAAGCTTAAATATATGCTACAATTCTAGAAAATTATGAAATCAAGATGTCAAGGAAAGGAAGTAAGGGTTCATGCCCAAGATATTATGGATAAATAAGGACCTAGTCGAGAGGTAAGTTAAGACAAAAGAAATATCCAAGGAAAGATTATGGGGAATATTGATATGATAATGGTCCAACGAGTAGTTAGTGTTGACTTATGAAGAGCCTATTTATGGATATGAAAGAGGATACAGACAAATCAACAGATAGTGCAAGATAAACACAGTGAACCCCTACACGGGGAATTCAGTTTTGCATAAATGACATCGTGACCCTTGGAAAATATTCAGATATAAGTTGGATAGATGACAAAAGGGGTTGCTCTGATGGTAAGCACCCTCCACTTCTAACCAAGAGGTTGTGAGTTCGAGTCTCCCCAAGAGCAAGGTGAGAAGTTCTTCGAGGGAAGGATGTCGGGGGTGTATTTTGGAAATAGCCTCTTTATCCTAGGGTAGGGTAAGGTCTACGTACACACTACCCTCCTCGGACCCCACTAAATGGGATTATACTAGGTTGTTATTGTTGTTGAGTTGGAATAGGTATTATGAGCATGTGATTTTTACCCTACATATGAGTTATTCCCATAAAATTCAAAATAAATAATTGCTCCTTATTTTTACAATTTGTGTGAATTTTGTGTGTTATTTGCGCATGTTAAATCATACAAAAATACAAAGAATATGCATTTGCGTTTAGGAAATTAATTTCACCTTAGTAGATATTAATTCATATTAGAACAATTTAAAGGAAAATTAAAAAATAATAACATTTTTGCACTTTAATTGAAATTACCATTAAAAAATTGAAATACAATCAGAAAATAAATACAAATACAAAACGAAAAAAAATGCAGAAATACAGAAGAAAAATAAAATACAAAAATACCAAGTGAAAATACAATATAAATGTGAAGGAAATAAAGAATAAAAGAGGAAATTAACTTTGGCTTAAAATACCCCAGCCCAAGGAAAATACCCACAGTCGAGGCCCACTCTATCTAAACTAGACCAAGTCTAAATAGACCCATCCGGCATACCCAGTGATTAACAAAATGACGCCGTCAAAGAAGCCAGGGAGATCTGGGCCGTCCAGTGATTAAATCCAACGACCACATATTAATCTCTCATTAAACCAAACGACTTCGTGTAAGCGTCAATCAATCTCAGTCGTCTAATGATTAAATCTAACGACTGTTGTTTTAAAGGAGGCTTTTAATATACCAAAACATAAACCCTAAATTTTATTCTTCTTCCTTCTCATCCATCTCTGAGCCACCTACTCTCTCTAATCCTCCCGCCGCCCCCGCTGGAACCCTACCGGCGGGAAGCAATAGTTATGCCAACCAGTCCATAAAATACACCCCTAGACCGTCTCAATCCCCTCTTCTCACCTTTCTACTTTATTTCTTTCAAATATTTCCCCAACACCTCAAATATCCGAATTTAGGTCGCCGGAACCCTAGTTCCGGCGAACAACCCTTCAACCAAAATAAATTTAAATCACACTAGAGATACTTTTTGACCTCTTTAATCCCATTTTGAAACCTTCAAAACTCAAAGACCACTGAAACAACCCAAAAATGTCAAAGAAAGGTATGTCGGCGACCAAAGGTTCAAGAAACCGCCAAGATTTTTCGGATATCGAAAAAAACAGGAAGAAAAGAAGAACAATAAAAGAAGAAATCGAAAATGTCCAAGTAAAAAGAAAAAGGAATCTAAAAGTTAAGTCCCAAAAATGTCAAAGAAAGGTATGCATGCAAATTAGTAGTTAATTTTGATTCTGTTTGTGTTTAGTTATTAGGATTATTTGGAAAATTTTTAATTAGTATTAATAATGAATTTTTTGGTTCTGATTTGATAAAATTTTAGTAAATTTGGATTTTTTTGATAATTTGTACTGATAGCACTATTTTCTTAGAATAAAAAAAATTATTAATTGTTTAATTGATTTTAGTTGGTTATAAATAGTTAGTATTAATTAATTTCCTTAATAATTGTTTTAATATTTTCCTATTTTTAATTAATTGGTTAGCTTAATATGATTTGGGAAAGTGTTTTAATTGTGATTGATTGAGCCGTTTGGGTATGGCTGTTTAAATTTCAATTAGAATTTAATTGTTGAAATTTGATTGAAACTAGGATGTAATTCTGAAAACTTACAAGGGGTAGTTTTGGGAATGTTATAAATACGAACAATAATTATAGAGAAGTCAGGGGTATTTTGGGTAAAGAACATTGGCTTAACAGTAATAAGGGTACAAATATAGGGGTAATTTTGGTATATAAATGGGTAGTTTAGCAATTGATAAAGTAAAGTGAAGGTAGAATAGGGAATTCAAAGGGGTAGGATTATGATAGAAATTACTAGAACATTCTAGATTGGGGTTTTAGCTTAACTTTTAATAAATGGTTGTATCCAGTTGAATAACAAGGTAAAAATGAGGGACAATTAGATAAATTCTAATTTTAAAATTCCTTTCATTTTCAAAATCTATAAATAAACAGTGTTTTCCTTAATTCACAAGTTTTTGAACCCTAAAAATTCTCAAAAAAAAATATCTGCTACATTCTAGATCAGAGATTAACAGTTTCAGATCACAAATCTTCTTCTTCTACATCTGAATTCTATCCAAAAAATCCAAAAACATCAGAAAATCAATAGAAATCCCAAAAATAGTACTGTTCTATTCAAGTCCTTAGCATATTTCCAGCTTTTAAGTAATTGATTTAGAGTTTAAATTCCATATTTGATAGTTGAAGTTCAACTGTGTACTTGATTTGTGTTTCAAGTGGGTTTTTGAAGTCAATTGAACAATTTGGGGTCGAATTTAGATGTTGTGTTATTCTACGAGTCTCTATCTATATTTTGTACTGGAATCGAGTTGACCTGGGCTATTTAAACTATTCTGTTGATCTACTGTGCTGTATTGTTGCTGATTTTCCTCGTATATTCCGTTTCCTTGCCATTTCAGGTACACATCATGTAATTTCTCTTCATGTTCGTGAAAATAAAAGTGACAAGCACCACTTACTTGTTAATTGTCTCTACATATTTAGTTGAAGTTATTGTTTTCTTTATTCCTTATTCATTATTTGACTGTTGAGTTCTTTATTTGAAGTCGTTATTTCTTGGAATATCTTATTGTTGAATTTGGTGTTGAGTTATAAATATTGTGACATTGAGGCAATGTTGTAAATCGTTGAAATACTATTTTGGTTGAGTTATTCAATCTCGATTGTTATTGTTGAGACTCTTGCACATATTATGGTTAAGTCACGGGCTATCTATTATTGAAATACTATTTTATTGACTTATTTGGCAAGTTGTGATATTGGGCACTTGAGATGCGATTAGTGATACATTGTGATATTAATACGCGTGTGGTGGTATAAGAATTGGGGTTGAAACGCATGTTGTGAGATAAGATGGGCTTGATACGCGTGTTGCTAGTAGGGAACTACTTGAAGTAACGTAGTGTAATAAGGTGGGCTAAAACATGGGAAGCTATTTCGGAAAAAATAATTTTTAAAACTAAATATAAGGCTCCCGCGGTGATATAAAGAAATATTCTGAATTGTGTTGCGATATGAGACTACGAGGCGGTACCTCGATAGTAATTCTTGATGATATTATTATATTACATCACTTGTTGTTTTGGTTGCTTTATTTCCTTGGCATATTATTGTCTGTTTCCTTCTCTGATGCCTTATTTTCCTTAGTTTAGTGAAACTATTCTTGGTATTTCTTGTCATTGCCTCATTTTCATTGTTTATCATTATCACACGGTCAAATATACCTGTTCAATTTTTTTATTTATTTCGGTAGGGCCTTGACCTGACCTCGTTAATACTCTACTGAGGTTAGTCTTGTCGTTTACTAGGTACAATTGTGTTGTACTCATACTACGCTTATGCATGTCATTTCGGGAATATCTAGGTACCTCTTACTAGCCCAGGCACCAGTGAGTCGAGTTTAGATTTGGAAACTTTAAGGTATACCTACCGGCGTCCTCAGTCTTGGAGTAACCCTCTATCTAGTTTTACTTCATATTCTTTTTTTATAGATACTGTTGTATAGGGATGTTCCGTATACTTTTGTAGAGTTTCTGAGTTGATATCACCAGATTTTGGGAGTTTGTTTCTATTGAGTTGCAAAGTTCTTTTATGATAGTAGTTGAGTTATTTGAGAGTTTTGTCGTTATCTCAGTTATATTATGTGTGTATAATAGGCTTACCCAGTCTTAGATATTAGGTGCCACCACGACATCTTACGGAGGGAAATTCAGGCCGTAACAAATTAGTATTAGAGCTCTAGGTTCATAGGTGTTATGAGTCACAAGCAGGTTTAATAGAGTTTCACAGATCGGCATGGAACGTCTGTACTTATCTTCACGAGGCTATGGAATTGTTAGAAAAAAACAACTTCACCTTCTTTGATTTCTTATCGTGCGAGTTTATTGACTCTGGAATTCTAAATCTTGTCTTTCTATTCTCTCACATGTGGTGAGTACACAAATCGCTGGATTCGACGATCAGGCATATGATCCCCTACTAGAGCCGCGAGAGGTCAGGGAAAAGGCCGAGCACGGGTATGTGGTGCAGCTAGAGCACATCGCTGAGCTGTGGCAGTGGAACCGCTCGTAGCTCTAATCGCGGAGCAGGCACTTGAGACGCCTGTTACTACCCTTACACTCTAGGAGACCCTCGCATAGTTTTTAGCGTGTTTGGTGCTCTAGCTCAGGCGGGGTTGATCCCACTTGCATTGATAGCATCTCAGGTTGGGGGAGGAACACAAACTCCTGCAACTTGTAGCCTAGAGCAACGGATCCATGTTTACTAGGTCCGAGAGGTCATACCAATCTAGTCGATTGTCCCAATTCAGCTCGAGCTAGGGAAGCAACATCTAAGAAGGAGCAACTTAGGCTCGAAAGGTACAAGAAGTACCACCCCTCTATTTTCAGCGGCTTAGACTCAGAGATTGCACATGGTTTTCTTGAGGAGTGCCACTATATCCTCCGTATCGTGTGTATTGTGAAGATGAGTGTGATCACTTTTATTGTGTTCTAGCTAAAGGGAACGACTTATCAGTGGTGGCGAATGTACGAGTTGGGCAGCCCGACCGAGGCAGCTTAACTCACATGGGCCCCATTTTCAAAAATGTTCATGAGAGAGTTTGTTCCCAGAGCTTTCGGGATGTATGACGCGCGGAGTTTGAGCAGTTGCGCCATGGTGCTATGATACTTTTATTTTCATGTAAAATAAATAGTTTTATCACTTATCTTTCATATATGGTTGGTGAATGAAATTATTTTCCCAAAAATATTTTCTAGTGTTTGATTATTGAGTAGATTTTTTTGAGTATATAATTTAGACAAATACCACAGGGTGAAGGTAGGAGTGGGTGGGTGGGGGGGGCGTGGGGATAGGGGGATGGGGTTGTGAATGGGGGCCAGGTGGGGGGTGAGGGTAGGGTGAGGAAGATTGAAAAAATATTTTCCATCCTCTTGATAGGAAAATACTTTCCTCTAATTGGGGAAAATTAAATTTATGGAAACAATATTTCAAAACATTAAAGTCAATCACATATGAAAAAATTAGAAAATATGTACCTTCACGCACCATTCATCTCAGGCCAATACTACATATCTTTGTCTCATACCAAAAATAAAGAGTCCTTCTACGATTACCCAATATCGCCAAATTAGGCTTTGCAATACCATTTATAAACTAATTTCTAAATTGATTGTTCGCCGCATAAAACCGCTCATTTTAAATTAATTAGTTTTGAACAATCAGCTTTTCTAAAGGGACGACGGGCAGCTGATAATGCAATCATCGTTCAAGAAATACTCCACAAATTCAGGAAAAAGAAAAGCAAAGTTGGAAACTTTTTAATTCGACTAGATCTTGAAAAAGCTTTTAATAAAATAGAATGGGGTTTCATTAAAGAAACATTGCACTTCTTTAATTTTCCATCATAATTAATAAAAATCATTATGTCGTGCATCACCTTAACTTCTATTTCAATCCTTATTAATGGAAGTCATTCTCCTTACTTCCAACCCACTAGAGGTATTCGACAATGTGACCCTTTTTCTCCATATACTTTCATTTTATGCCTCGAACGACTCTCTAGACAAATCCACCAACTAGTGGATTACTTACATTGGAAACCTATTAAATTATTACCTAGAGGGCCTCTAATATCTCATCTTTTTTTTTTGCGGATGATATAACTTTCACATCCCTTATCACATCCTCTGTACACTCCATAAACGACATACTAACGAGTTTCACTCAGAAGTTCGGTCAGAGTATCAATTTCCAAAAATCAAAAATTTATTTTTCTCATAATACTTCCCCTTCAGACAGACAATTTGTCCTCTTGTCCTTTAACATGCAGGAAGGTTCCGCCTTTGGTAAATATCTGGGTTTCCCACTATTTATCAAGAGACCCATGGTAAATGACTTTCAATATATCCTTGATAACTGTAAACATCACTTGTCGGGATGGAAATCACAATTTCTTTCAATCGCGGGATGTACTATTCTAATTAACTCTATGCTGAACACATTACCTAATCATGTTATGCAGGTTATTAAGATCACAAGTGAAGTCATCTCTAAAATGAACCGTTATCAACGTAACTTTCTTTGGGGAAGTACGGATTGTAAAAAGAAAGTTCACTTACTAAAATGGAAGGTAGTACAGCACCCTAAGACTCATGGTGGTTTAGACATCCATAATTTAACTACTAAGAGCCATGCTCTACTTGGGAATTTGGCATGGAGATTCTTTCACAATACAAATTTTATGTGGGCTTCTGTTCTCCGATATCTTTATTCCAACCGGAATTCGGGTACTAAAGCATCACCCACCTGAAAGAATATTTTAATGGGTTGGCACCTCTATCAAAATGGAATTGTTTGGCATATTGCTGGTGGGCATTAAATTAATATGTGGAATAACCCATGGAAAGGACCCAATACCACTCTTCGTCAGTTACTTTATGGTCCTCTCTCATTAATTGACACCTTAGCCACACTAAGTCAGTTTATAACCAACCATACCATTGATACTTCTTCACTATCTTTCTCCATTCCTGAGAATCTAGCTTCTCAACTGGTAAAAATTTATGTACCTCATTTATCAAATCCTCAAGCAAATGATAAAATCATTTGGGGCCTTACCTCTACTGGTAAGTTCTCAGTGAAATCTCTTTACTGCTCGCTACAATTGCCAGCTCCACCCTTCCCTCACCACTGGCTCTGGAAACTCAAACTACCTCCAAAAATAATCTACTTCCTTTGTCTAATTGCTCACCAATGTTTACCTACTGCTTCATACCTCTACCATACAAAGATTACCTCGTCTAATCTCCGCATCTTATGCTATCACCATATTGAAACTATCTACCATCTTCTAGTCAAATGCCCACGTACCAAACCTATATGGGCACAACTAGGTTTAACAACCCAGGTCTAGCATTGTCACTCTAAATCGCTTGCTCCCATTCAAGCAATACATTTTATAATTCGCCATGCAAGTGCCTTACCTTATAGACTGCCTCCAACCACTCCTATCCCATTCATGGCATGGCAAATTTGGAAACCAAGGTACCATTTAGTTTTTAGTGGTCCCACAAAAAAATAACCTCCTTCTACTAACGACTTGATATCCCAAGCACTAGAGTATCACTTCATTATAAATACGCATCGATTAGATCAACGGTCAACAAATGTTGCTACTCATATGTATATAAAATGGCACCTACCGGCAGTAGGTGCTATAAAGCTAAATAAAGATGTTGCGGTAAAATCTAACCCAACTAGAAATGATCTGGGTGGCATTTTCAGAAACTCTGATGGGCATTGCCTCATGGGATATATGTGATCATACTCCACAGGCGATTCCACATGCATGGAATTGAAAACCTTATTACAGGGTTTGTAACTTGCAATACAACATCACCTAGCTAGTTCCACTGGAAATAACGTGGACTCAACAAAGTTAATAATCATGCTTAGAAATGATAATCTACATTACTCATCCTCTCTTTTGGAATGCAAGTACTTACTCCGGCAACTGGGTAACCCGATTATCAAACACACATACATGGAGCAAAATTATGCAGCACATTTGTTAGCTCAACAAGGCTCTGTTAAGCTTGGGACACCACTTCT